>JAQHUG010000195.1:3457330-3467802 GCA_028555095.1 Dicrostonyx torquatus
TAATATGCATGCTGGTTTAGCTTAGAAGCACATATAATGAAATGTCTCCCTGTACTTAGTCCTTCACAGTCAAAATAGTCAAAGAAAACACAATAATAAACATAATCTAGACTCCATGTGAATTTTCTGTCTTTATCTGGCTTATTTTTACTCTATTGCTTTATAATATTTATTTTATTATCTTTATTCCTTTAATCTATGACTGTCTGTCTTTTTCAACTCTCTATACTCTTTTTCTTCTCTTTCCCAAGCCTACGTACATTTATCCAACAATGTAACCCATTTAGAGGCCTTTTATATCTTATTCTGTTTTTATTATATATCTGTAAGCCTTCTCTGACCAGGAAAGCTTCTTAAAATGCTAAGAGCTTCTTAAAATCTAGGGGTAATACAGCTTTTCCTGCTTGCCCTGCCCAGCCCAGGATGATGGAGTCATTCGCTGCCTCTGAAAGTCATGTACTCAGCCCCACTTCCAGGCACACAGCCTGTCCAAGTTGCCATCAAGCAAGCTGTAGTATGTTGCTCACAAACCCCATCAAAATATTAGGTGTCCTGGAAGAGCCAGAGGTCATGCTGGCAGCATGGCCCAGAAAACAGTATTTCAAAATGGTGTGGCTGTTTTCTTTTGCTACCACTGAATCAAGAAAACCTCTCTTAAAGGAGCTGCAGCATGCTGCCAGCTGAAAAATAAATGCAGCTAAACTTTTGTGTGTGTATCTGGAATTTCTTTTTAAGCTTTTTCAGGTTTTACATGGATTTAGTCCACCATTTTGGCACACCAATTTGTAGGAGGAGAGAGTTGTTTGTTGGTTCCTGGCTGCCTGGTTAGTTTAGACCTGAAATAATCACACAGAAACTGTATTAATTAAATCACTGCTTGGTTCATTGGCTCTAGCGTCTTATTGGGTAACTCTTATATTAATTTAACTGATTTCTATTAATTTGTGTATCACCATGTGGCTGTAGCTTACTGTCTAAAATTCTGGCACCTGTCTCTAGCAGGGCTATATGGTGTCTCTCTGACTCTGCCTTCTTCCTCCCAGCATTCTGTTTAGTTTTCTCTGCCTAGCTCTGTTCTCCAATAGCTCTGCTGTAGGCCCAAACCAGTTCCTTTATTCATTAACCAATTAAAAGCAACACATAGACAGAAGGACCTCAACACCAAATAGAAACATAAGAATGATGTGGGGTGAAAGAAAGGTAGATATTCACTCAATGATGTTCTGAGGTGGAATAGTGGCCAAAATTAGGGACAAGTGGGCAGGCTAGATTGAGTTAGATTATCGGTGACCAAACAAGGAACAATAGCGTCAAAAGCAGTGACTAGAGAACAGACATCCTTCATCATGTTGGTACTCCATCAAGTCAGAAGTGTTCAGTAAATAATGAGCATAATATTATTTCACATGAGCATAGCCTGTTTCTTATAAGAGTAATCTAAAAGGGAACTTCTCAGGAAAGAAGTTCTGACCTGGACTGCTCCATTTGATTTCTCTGGAATATTTTTCTCTGACAATTTCAGTTGTCTCCAGCCCTTGTGAGCAAATTTTAGTTGATTCCTACCAGTCCCCTGAGGGAATCCCTTTCTTTTCTGCCAGCAGGACAGGGGCACCTCATTTTATTTCTCCCTTAGCTGTGGTGATTTCTTCTCCCTGAGTAGACTCTCCCAGTTTTTTTGGTTAGCTTGTTTACAAAATTAATGTACGGAACATGGAATAAAACAGCTGACATCAACTTACCTAGGATATCAATGACCACCCTACAATTACTCTCAAATGGAACCTGTTTCCCTAAAGAGTCATTCCAATATAAGATGCAAGGTATTTTTTTTAAAGAAAATTAAACTTAACCACATGTGTCTAGCTTAAGGCTATTCAGGCATGAATCAAAAACTAGCAGTACCAATGCATTTATTTGTATAAATGTTTAATCAGGTGCAATGTGCAATGTCTACTTATTGGAATTTCCTACAAAATGAAGGAGAAAAAATGGTCAGCTACAAGACTAATATATCTCTACTGGGCATTTTAATCTACACTAACATAATTAAACATTTACATAATAGTTCGGGCTTGGGAAACTTTATATTTTGTTTTCAAATTTCTGAAAGCTGTGACTCAGATACACTATTCGCCATTCCTTCTCTTTGCACATAGAGAAAATAGATAAACCAGAGAAAATCAATCTCATTCCATGAACTTCTAAAAACCAGACAAGAGTAGATCATAATCTACTATTAAGTTCATTCCACACATTAAACATGAGAGGGAAACCTAGGGAAATGAGGGAAGTTTTTTCACTCCCTTCATAGGCAAGAAAGAAAACTGAGAAGGAATGGCCTGAGTGACCTTTATCTATCTCATAGCAGATATGACTGCCAAATGCATTTATTTATTGAAGAATTTTTTTAAAGAGTATTTTGTTAATTGGTCAGCAGATGGTAACAGAGGTTCAGCCAGGTGAAGAGGTGCAGATAGCAACTGAGGCAAAGAGCTCAGGTGCTGGAAAGTGTGTGGTTCATGCAACCTGCTTTCCAACCTGGCTTATAACCATGGGTCTTAAACCCAGCCATTTTGAGCATGTATAAACATCTAATTTAACATTCTTATTTATTGCGTTCATTAAAAAGTAGAAAAGGAAAAACTCATGCTTCTGCCTATAATTTCTCAGCAAGAGAAAATCCGTCTTAATTGCTTCACTCAGTGAAAAGCTAATGCATAAAGGAGAACAAATATGTATTCTCACAGGTTAAATCAGAAAACATCTGTTTCATTTGTGAAGCTTCAATATGTAGGCACAGAAGCACTTTTGGCAGCTGTGCTATCAATTGGTAAGAGGCTATAAACTTGTCACGGTAAGGACACTGCAAATTCAGCTTGAATACAGTTTGCTTTTCACATTAATGATGCATTAGGACACTTGTGCCTCTCATCATCACTTCAGAGCTTTGAAAAGACCAATGTTCTTGTTCCCATCTCAAAGGGCCACTACCACTTCAGCTCATGACTTATGAATCCTTTGTGGTATTAACCCTTAGATTAAATTCAATCAGAGTTGAAGAGCACTTCGGTCCCTCTTAAAGATCACACACATTCCTTCCACCTGGAAAATTCAAAAATAACCAGACCCTCCACTGTTGATTAAAACCTTCCCACAAGCTTCATTTGCTTAGAATTGTCAAGATGCTTGCGAAAAAATACGACAGGGAAATATATTGAATTGCACAATAGGTTCAGCAGTGTTGACTGTTCTTGTTAATATTGTGTTCACCAGCTAAGTTAAAGTCTAATATGCTCAGATTTGACATGCTGGATATAAAAATTGCTTCACTTGGAAAAATTAACATATATCACAAGCTCTTGATCTTGTGAAGATCCACAGGTAAATTTAAATAATTTAAATGATATTATGTGGCTTCATCCATGTTCTTCACATTTTTAAAAGAACAATATTCTTAAGATGAAGAGGAAAGAAGACCAAATAGAGGCATCTGGCCATCGCCTGTGATCATAAACACATACTGTTCACCCTACCTACAAGGTGATTCCTTAGTGCTGACAAGCTTTGCCATGTATTCAGGCTAAACTAAAAAAATAACTGGCTAGACTAAAAAATAACTCCTAGTTCCATTCAGAATCTGTTATAAGAGTCATTTTCAGAAATCATTTCAGCATAGGGATATAGCAATAGATCATGCAATCCTAGTAGAAGCCTTGGGCTGCAAAGGACCTCGCTGGGTAGATGACAACACTCTCAATGAGCTGTGACTTACTAGTCTGCTTAGCAGAAATTAGGTAAGGTTTCATCCCCACCATATAGTCAAGGAGCTGCTGTTGATATATCTTAGTTTTTCCTTAGACTTATGAGGTTAATAAACAAACATATCAGGAAATAGGGGGATAAAAATAGACTCATCGTCAAGTAGATGAGAGACTGTGAAGTCAATGTTGTCTTCAAAGCCTACCATTATCACTATATATAAGAAAAAGTCATAAAACCATATGTTCATAAAAATTAAACTCACTAAGAACATATTCCCTGCTCTGAAACCAAATTATGATGAGTAAGAGTGAGCAGAGATATGAAAGAGACTGAAATATCTTACAATATGTTTTGCTTGACTTTAAAATACACACACACACTAGTGAGAACCCAACTTAAGGATGAGGTATACATTTCACCAAAGACCTGCCTATTCACCTATTGATGCTGTAAATGCTGTGCATATTATTGTTGTTCTTGTTGTTGTTTTGCCCAAAGCAGTTCCTTTATTCATTAACCAACAAAAGCAACACAAAGACAGAAAGACCTCAACATCAAATAGAAGCATAAGAATGATGTTGGGTGAAAGAAAGAGGTAGATCTTTACTCATTGATGTTCTGAGGTAGAATAGTGGCCACAATTAGGGACGAGTGGGCAGGCTAGATTGAGTTATCATGAAGTATCTGTCCTCTATGGTGTAGTTGTCTGACTCTTCTGATAGAGAGTATAGCAACCTGAAAAATAACTACTGTTGCAAAGTCATGAATAAAAGTTTTATCTGTTCCAGTCCAGCTGAGCCCTATAGCTCAAACAACATGATTACCAATGGCTGAAGTTCACATCTATATCTATACACTCCTAAGGAGCAAGAGAAGGAATTCTTCCAAGCATATAGTATTTGGACTGAAGTTCTTTGTAAGACACATTGGCCTCAATTAACTTGTTTCTGGAGATGAAGGAAGATCATCTGTGTTCTTTAGGCTGAGGACTATGTATGAACACGATGCTGATATTCTGTGCTCTCACATATACACTAACTAAACAATTAAGTAAACAAATAATAATAAACAAAGTAAAAGACTACTAAACACGAAGTTAGTTCTTTGGGGGAGGATGAAAAGACTTTAAACACTAGCCAGTTGCTGTAACTGTGACTGGATATAGCCCAACCTAGAATGAGCTAAAACTGTGTGATGTAAACAGGTGGAAAGGGAGAGAAAACAGCCAACACTCGGAAATGAAACCAACGTAGCATGTGAATATGAACAATTGCACCTAAACAGTGGAAAACCTAAATGAGAAGGCAGATCCTGGAACTTACAAATCCTGCCAATAGTGAATTTGAAAAAAAATAGAAAATACAGAAGAATAAAAGTATTGCGATTAAAACAGTAATTTAAAGATCCCCCACCTGAAATATTTCCAGGATTTGATGCTTTTTTTTGATATACTCTAAAAAATTATTTAAAAAAGATCCTAATTCTCAACTAATCCCAATTCTATAACATTTCTGAGTAAAACAAATGATCCTGGAGGACTTCAAATAATGTTATAAAGCTATAGCAACTAAAATAGCTGTATATTGACTTTAAAATTTTACAGACCAATAACATAGAATAGAGAACCTATGAGTTCATGTTAGTCTAGCTAATCCATTTTGAGCAAAAGCATCAAAATGTGCAATGAATGTGAAAAAGTCTCCATAGCAAAGGTGCTTTGTAAAACTGGATGTCAAAAATGGAAAAGTAAAACTTGTACACAAAAATCAATGAGATATGGATCAAATAGCTAAATACTAAGCTAAATCTTTGGAATTCCTACAGAAAAACATAAGATAAGCACTTAAACAAAATTGTTTTGGCAATGATCTAAGACCCTAAACACACAGAAAGCAATACACACACACACACACACACACACACACACACACACATAATCATACCTAACCCATGTATACCAAAGAAAATTATCAACACATTTGAGTTAATATACAAAATGTAAAAAAATATTTTTAATCAATTCTTCTAAGAAGGTATTGACATCTATGACACTTAAAGACCTGAAGATGAACATGGAAAATTAGGTAGCACAATAATCATGAGCTAAATAAAAATGTAAACAATCACTCCTTAAAAACAGACAAAATGGCTAAAGCATATGAAAAGTGCTAAGCTCACCAATCAGAACAATATAAATCATAACCTTAATGAAATATCATCTCACCAGGTTTGCATTGGCTATTGGTAGAAATGTAAGCTAGTGCATTCAGTATGTGAAACAGCAGAGATGCCCAAAATAAACTAAAAATAGAGCTATTATATAACTCTCCAATAGACTACTGTGTATAGCAACACAAAAGTGAATTATCATACTCAAAATATACTGGTCTTCTAGTGTTTATTAGATATAAGAATAGATTCTATGTTATTATTGAGACGCAATGTTTGCACATCCTTATCAGTACTTTATGCTTCCAGAACTATTCACAATAGCTAAAATAGGAAAGCAACAAAATGACATTCAGGGGATGATATATGTATGCGATTCTTATTTGATCATAAATGAAATTCTTTACTTTGTAATAACATATTTAGACCTAGAGCTCATCATTTCAAGTGAAATAAGCTGGTCACAAAAAGATGAACACCACACCTTATCACCCTTCTTTGGAAATTAGTAAAACAATGTTGTAAAACAGCATGGCATAGTAGTTAGTAGAGACTGCAAGAGAAGTGGGGAAGGAGGTGGAGACCAAGTCATGAGGCAACAGTGACACAGAGTAGAAGAATCATGTCTTATTCCCTATAGCAAAAGAATTAACCTATAGGTTTAAACTACCTATGATATTTATGCAAATAAATGGAATATGAGATTCCCAACACAAAAAGATGATTAGTGTTTGAAAACAGAAATGCGTATTACTCTGATTTGAGTGTTAAGTGTTGCAAATAAGCATTGAATTAGCATAATTCTTCTAATAAGCATGTACGAAAACTTTATCGCAATAATTACACAGGATATAGTCTTCCATCCTTTAGATATTTTACAAGGACCAGAAACCATAACTGTATCATTGATTCAGCTCTCTTCTCATTTCCCCCAACTTCCTTTATTACACTGCTTCTATCCACATAGAATTCCATCTTAGGAAGGTTCTTAAAGAAAGTTAATTATGTAAGCTGCAAAGTTCCCACCAAATGTTTATTTTGTAAGTAATTTTTCTGAAAAAACAAAACATTCCACTACTAGCTTTCTTGTCACATAAAGTCACAGCATATGTATTCACTCAATGTGATCTGGTTCGAGATTTTTTTTTTGGCTCATAGATATAATCTCCAAGTCATAGTCTACATCTACATCAGAAGTCTTGACTCACATGACCTACATGTTTTCAAATCCAGATACACGTGGAGAAAATACCATACATGAAAATATTGTGCAATTGTGATTGTGAAATTCACAAACTTAACATTTATTTAACTTTAAAAAACTTGAAGGTAGCCTAGTCACAGGTGATCAGAGACTTAAATCTGACTTGTGATAGTCCTTCCAGTATTGAGCAAGAAGGGCATGCAAATCTCTGTAGACAATAATATAATTTTGATTAAACTTCAGCAATGCAGAAATTTGGAAGTTAACAAAATTTCCGGGTAAATTTCTTGGAGACTCCTCAACCGACTTTCAGCTTACCACACTCCTGACTTTCATGTGTTATTAGGGAGATTAACTTTAAGCACTTACTGGTTTCATTCTGAGCAAGATGAGTGACCTTTTATTTCCATCAACGCAGTCAGTTTGCTCTAAATCCCTCCATGTTAAATTCTGGAAACCTAAAGATTAGCCACTGTCTCCGGCTTTGCACTCACTCTCTCCTGTTATATTAAGGCTACAAAATCTGCCTGGTTAGAGAAGCCTGTAGAGGCTGTGTGCCAGGTAAGAACTTACGGGCATCACAGGGGAGACATTTTCATAGGAAGAGACCTCAAAGGGCCTTCAGGGGGTCATCTTCTGCATATCCTTGACTGATGCTTTGTCCTTATGAGATAGCACAGAGTGCATCCAGTCCCAAGCGTGTGCAGATTTCTAGAAATCCAAAGCAGGGATGTAAAATACTTACAGCATTTTTTAGTTATACAAATTAAAATTGAAGCTTTTTCTTGACATATTGTGAGACAAACTAACGTTCACAATCTGATCCAATATCTCCCTGAATGTTTAGACATAATTAAGTTTCCTCAAGTTTAAATATATGCATGCAGATAGCTATACAGGTAAGTAGGTATGTATTTAGGCAGGTAGATAGACAAACAGACAGACAGATATGTAAATAGACAGTAGATAAAGATAGGTAGATGTGAGATGATAGATATATAGATAGATAGATAGATAGATATAGATATATATATATAGATACAGTGTAACTAGTTACAAATCAGACAGTGCTAAAATTCTGGCTCTAACTATAAGTTTAGTATGGTAGCAATTTTAGTTTCACACTTTGTTTTTTTAAGAATACAACATCTATTGTTAAAGGCGTCAAAGAAAATGACATCACTAAATATAACTGACTTGGGGATTAAATATTTAATAGAATGGAGTACCTGCACTAACCTAGCAAAATTTCCAATGAACTGTCTTTATTGGCAACTTTTCATGTTACCCTTAGAGATAGTCATTATAAATTGTCTCATTATTAATAACTATATTAACTGTTTGTTTGTGCATTATGGGATGTATTATATAAATTGGTCGAATGGGGAACTGTCCTGTAATCCTGATCTACCCTCAGTAGTGCTCATTCACAGTGACCGAAAGATGAACAAACTACCCGTCTTTTGTCTCCTTGTCTGTAACAAAAACTAGCTGTTGTCCTGAAGAGTTATGAAATAATTCTTCAAAGCCAACTGTAATGGCTATCCTGGGTTGTCAACTTGACTTTATCTGGAATGAACTGCAATCCAGAAATGGAAGACACATTTGTGATCCTGACCTTGAGGCTGGAAGACACAGGATTTTGATTTTGATTGTGAGGAAGAATGACACACACGTTTAATTCAGATCACCATGTTCCAGGAAGACACACCTTTAATAGGCTACACCTGATGGAAGCTTGTATAAGGACAGTGGAAGAAGGAATATATATATATATATATATATATGCAAATGTGTATACATTTGCATATGTATATAGACTATATAATATAAATTCCTCATGTGTAGGTGTATATATGTATACGTATATACATACACACACACACACACACACACACACACATATATATATATATATATATATATATATATATAGAGAGAGAGAGAGAGAGAGAGAGAGACTATTCCATCAGTTCTGTGACTCTAGAGAACACTGCCTAATATACCAACTAATATGATATGGCAATGGTTCTCAACCTGTGGGGTGAAACCCCTTTGGGGATTCTATATAAAATGCTCTGCATATCAGATACTTGCATCACAATAGCAAAATCAGTTATGAAGAATCAGCAAAATAATTTTATGGTTAGGGGGTCACCACAACAAGAAGAACTGTATTAGGAAGTTTGAGAACCAGTGCCATATGGAGCGATGCATTGCTTTGTCCATTGTGAACTGTCACTCTAGTGTATGGTTAGTGATTCTGTGTCTAAGAGAGGCATTGAGGCACTTGGGAAGAGTCACTTCCTCATTCGATTCACCCCTCCCAATGAATCTGCACACGGCAATCTGCTCTTTAGTTGCAGTTAAACTGTGGCAGCCTGCTGTGCCTGCTGTCTTGATGCAGCAATTACAGCAGGAGAACAAGACATTATTATCAATCACTAGTGCTGAAAGAGCCCCAAAAGGAAGTAAATCAGAAGAACTAGAAGGAGAGACAAGGAGACAATGGTGCAGACAGAGAGGGAGCAGGGCATGCAAGAAACAGACGAAATGAAACTCTGGAGAGGAGTAAAGATATGTAAAAGACAGAAACAAATACAGCACTCAAAACTCATTGCTGGATCAACTTTTATTTTCAACAGACACCTTAGGTAGATTTATCATAGTTAATATTGATGAATTAAATTTACAGAAGTTGGAAGGCAGAATATGAGGCTGTTTTTTTTTCCCTTGCACTATTCAGTCAGTACTCACTGTGTGAGTTGACAGTAGGTCTACTTTCAATGAATGCAATGGACAGGCCTCAAGGCCATTTTAAAAGATCTGCCAACCCTTCCATCGAGTTCCTTTGCTATATCTTCAATGCCTTGTCCTGTCTTAGTCCATTTTCTGTTGCTCATAACACAATACCACAGGCTCGGCAAGTTTTGATACTGAGTGGTTTAATCTGGCCCAGGTTCTAGACGTGCTGAAATGGAATGGGTTAACAGCAGCTGTAACGCCATGACCCTCCCTTCTCCCAAGCCCAAAATAGGGACATCGGCCGAGATTCCCTGCTAGCATAAGCAGGATGCCAGGTGGCTTGATATCTGAAAGCAAGGCCACTCAAACCCACGGAAACAGTAAGCCTATAGTCTGAAGGTCGGGCCTAGCTAACAGAGATAAAGGATGAATAGAGAACACCAGATGTACCTAGACAAGGACAAAGCTGACATGACTGAACTTTTCCCTCGCCTCAATTAAAGTAGCCAATAGAAACTGTATAATTATATATCTGCTTCTATAGAATATAAATATAGCTCTAGACTGTAAGGGGCATGCTCAGCTTTTCGAA
>JAQHUG010000195.1:3488482-3501856 GCA_028555095.1 Dicrostonyx torquatus
TTCTTCTTCTTCTTCTTCTTCTTCTTCTTCTTCTTCTTCTTCTTCTTCTTCTTCAACTATAGTTTAGGACCAGAATGGGATAGTGGTGAGCTAGAGGAAGCCCTGAACATGGAAGCCAGAATGTGCTTTCCTTTGGCTCTACTAAAGATTCCTCCCTGTGTCTGGCCAGAGAAGAACTCTGAATAGCTGCCTGAACACAATTCTCATGCTGTCTCAATTGTTTCAGAAATACCACCTTGCAAAAGCTAAAAAAATTGGGGCCCTCTCTCACAGGCACAGGCTTTGTTCTGGTTTTGTTTTGTGAGTTATGTGCTAAATAGATTCCTATAAAAAGTAAAACTGAAGCTGGAAGATTAATCCACGTGGTTAGATGCCAGTCATTTCACACAAATTTTTTGAAAGGTAGATGTGTGATAGTCATTTCTAATTATTTAGAATAATATTGTGGCTCCTTCCTCCTAAGGAATTTTTTATTTTGGAGTACTTTGGAAGACTACTGCTATTTAGCACAGTTTTTTTTATTTAAAAATTGAGGCAAGATGATATGAGAAGAAGCAATCATGCTTTCTTTTTAAATTCATTTGACCCACTTTTACATTGAATTTTGATGTTACCAACAGTGAATACCTCCCTCTTTCAACTCAATTCTATTTGCTCAGTTAGAAGTTAATTTCAAGGTTTAAGTTGAAAGTAATTGATGACCACCAGAAGATTCTGTGAGCCTTAAAATCAGCTTAGGCAGGAGAAAGAAATCCATATATGAAGGAAATGTCCCAGCTTATTCTAATGCACAATTCTATAAAACATAAAATATTTTTATTTTTACAGTCTGTGCTTTTAGGGAAAAGTAAGATAAGTACTGGGTGTGATCAAGTAAATAGAAACTGTCAAGTAAAAGCATTTACAATAATTTCATTTGTCTTGGTAATGAGATCATAGAGACTAATGATCACAGAAAGGAAACACAGCATTAAGAAGAGACTAAGGGTTCCAAGATTATCTTCTTCAGGAAGTTCATGAGTCCCAAGAACCCCTGAAATACGTATAAAACTTGTGTATATGTGCATATATTAGGACTTTGTTGTTATAAATTACAAGAAATGGAGCCAGACCAGTTTATGGTAAAGGGAATTTAAATAAATTATAGGTGGAAACGTGGGGATATTGGGCATCTGTGGAGCCTGGAGTAACCAACAATAAGGAAAATAAGCAAACTGTAGCTTGCTGTCTTCCTTGTGTGGGCACTGTGTAGTTTTACACAGTTAATCAGCATCTTCACATGGATACCTCGACTCCAATGTTTACATTACCTGGAGTAGAAAGAAGAAGAAATTGATTTCTTTCTCTCTTCCCAGGTCAAAAGATCCTGGAAGGCACATGGTTGCTTCTATCTGGATTAGAAGTGTTTTCTGTGCCCAGAGCTGTCTGGGATGAAGGAGATGATCACTTGCATAATGGATAATGGGAAGTAGAAATGACTCATAAAACCATAAAAGCATCCAAGCTTGGCAGTAAACATCTGTGATCTCCAATATTAGGGCAGTTGAGGGAGAAAGATAGTAAATTTGGACTGTCTGGGGTACATCATGAGTTCAAGGCTAACCAATAAAAAAAAATCTGTGAGTTCCTGTCTTAAAATAACACCTAAAACATCAAGAAGGCTTGAGAATCTAACTCAGTACTCTAGTGCTTGCATAGCATGCTTGAGTCTTAGCTTCAGTCACAACAGGGTGGGGGGAGAAGGTGGTTCAGGATTGTTCCATGGAAACAAAGTTCACACATGGGGGTATTTTGTAAGAATGCTCTTTCACATTTTGAGGTATTTACACTTACCATAAGAAGAAATAACATACATTATTTTTTGACTTGGGAGTTTAAAAGATACTCCATAGTGACAGAAACTTGTCATAGCAACCCAAAGTTTCTGTGAATATGCAAGTGTTTGTTTTCCTCAGGTCTATGATGATTAAAAAAATCATGCAAAAGTGTGATTATGAATAAACTTCAGATGTCTTTTCATGTATTATTAATATTAAACAAATCATTACTATTCTTATTACATTGTTCAGAAGAATAATGAGGCTTAGAAGTTCTAAGAAGACCCTGTAAAGATGGATGATGCTGTGAAATAAATTAAATAGATAGTAAATAATTAAGCTCCACAAATATATGAATTCTTTCTGGAGACAAGATTTGAAATGGCCAATGTCAAAATGTTGTTGTTAGGGAAAATACACTTGTTATATGTGATGATTGGCATAATAGTGCAGTTGACTCCAATGTGCAGTCATTCCTTGCTGTGAAGGAACTTGATATCTGTAATTATATCTAAATAAGTAGACTAGAGAAAGTAGTAACTTACTACTCTCATAGGGAGGCAAGGTGTCATCTCAGAAGATCAAAGTTTGAAGAACAAGATGTAAGCTTTCTGCATAGGACACTCAGAGCTTCCTGGAGACAACAAAATTGGAACCTGCCCCAATTTCTACTTCACAGATATTGCTCTTTCCTGAATTAGCATCCTGCTAACAAGCTCTCCAGATTTTAGGCCTATTAGTCCTCACAACTTCTGCTTATTACCATCACAGAAACAGTGAGGCCAGAACCTTTTAAAGGCAAGCCATATTTTACCTCATCATGTTGGAGGTTCTAGTACCATTAGTTGGTTCTGTTGCTAGTGAGGCAACACATCATAGTGGTTTTCACATAAGAGACCAAAAGTGCACATAGACAGTTTCTGAATTGGGGAGAGGAGAGATAAATCGAGAAGGAGAGAAAGAGAGCTGCTGTAGGAACTCCAACAGCCTGTAAGTTACCCTCCCACATGGGCGTGGCCTCTTATATGTATGCTGTCATAAAGGCTGGTCAAGCCTCTCCTCCAGCTGTGGGATTCGGTTCCTGTTCCCTCTTTGTGCAGAGGATTGTGGTCTGTGAGTCTACCCCTAAATAAATAACCCTCTATTATACTCAATTCTGAGCTAGCGTGGGATTTCTTTTTAGTGTCCTTCTACAGAGAGACAGGTAGCAAGGGAGAGAGGGAAACTAGGATCCCACAATCCATTGAGGGCATACCCCATAACGTGAGGATCTCATCTAAACCCCACCTCTTGAAAATATCACCACCTCTCCATGATATCATTATGGAAATAGTAATTCTTGGTGGTGAAAACAATATCTCTCTCAAAAATCTTCGATAAGACAAAGTATTAAAAAAATAAAATATCTAAGTGATGAAAGTGTCAGATACCCAAGGTAAAAGTAGCTAAAGGTTATATTAACAGTAAAATAAAGTCAAAAGATAAAACTAAATTAAGAAATATTTATTATACATTAAAATAGCAGAAATAAATATTAAATTACTTGTCAATACTCAGTTTAACGAAGCTAAACAAAAAGTTATGATCTGAAATATGAACTTTATAATCATTCTGTTTTCTTAAACTTTGTCTGCAGAAATGCTCCAGTAGCAATGAAATCCATATGGTTTATAAATAAAATTTTTTTTTCAGTGAAAGTGTCCCAGGATAGTGGTGAAGCAGCTGATTCCACAAGATCTAGGACAGTAAATAAAAACATAAAAAGAATACAGACCTCTGATCATAATAGGAAATAAGGATGTATCTAGAATACTGGTTACATTGCACAAGAAAACAAAACACAGAAACTATTCCTTCTATTGACTGAAATTCAGATAGCTAGCGCTTCAAAGTGAATAGCTGTAATGGCACTAAACGCATAGAACATAAAAACTCCATTAATTCCTATGCATCACACAGGAAAAGTAGTCAATTTTGGGTCATTGTTTGGAGTTCACTAGATCTGATTTCATTGCTGCAGAAGGAGATGCAGAAAAAAAGCAGACATCCTTACCTCTTTTGTGTAGAAACTCATTTTGGGGATAAGTAGTTTGTGGTTTTGTGTGTGTGTGGTTTTTTTTTTTTTTTTAGAAGATTCTCTTTTAATTTGTACAGCAAGAATTAGAAAATCGCCAGGGAGTGGTGGCGCACTTTTTAATCCCAGCTTTTGGGAGGCAGAGGCAGGCAGATCTTTGTTAGTTCGAGACCAGCCTGGTCTACAAAAGCTAGTTCCAGGACAGGCTCCAAAGCTACAGAGAAATCCTGTCTCAACCCCGCCCCCCCAAAAAAGAATTAGAAAATCATAAACTTTCAGTTTCTAATTTAAAATGAATCTGATCAATGCTGATCAATGGTTGCTAAACTAACAGGGACAAAGCGCCAGTTGAAAAAATTGTGATGGAAGGGTCATTTTGCCACTCATTTTACTCTGTCTAAACAACTGAGACAATCGGATACTGCAAGCCTTCCGATAGGGCACAAACTACCTACAAGGCATAGCACATGAAAACAAGGCCTAAATAATTGAGCCTAATTCCATTCAAGCATCCACATCTAACCTCCAGTTTATAGAGACAACAAGGAAACAAATGAGCTGAATATATAGCTGGGGCCAAACTTTAGAGTTTGACATGAGGAAAGATGGGGGAGGGTATTAGAAGGGTGGATGCATAAGGATAGAGAAGGAACCTTGTTTCTGTGACAACACATTTAGACTGAATGCTAGAGGCTCTGGACTACATTACCAAAAGCTGTTGATTTGCGAACAATTACAACAAATAATTACTGCTAATAAATGGTTTTCAGAGATTCGGTACCTAGTTTCTGGTTCTCACTTCCATCCTACAGCAAGCCTTCCTGCAATGGATTATATACATCATTTTGTAAGTGAAGAACCCGTGACATCAGGAAAGTTAAAGAACTTCTTGTGAGCACCCAGGACATCCAAAGTCCAATGTCAATGAGTTCTCCACCTCAGTGCAGCAAGTTCACTGATGACAGCACTGTTTGCATTTTTTTTTTTTTTGCGAATGCTATTCATTCTTTGTGATGCGCCTTGGTTTGTTCTCAGTACTGCACTGCTTCAAATTTAATCGACTCTAAGACTCAGAACTGTTTCATATATCAAAAAGTAAAAGGCTATTAATCAATTTATAACATCGTTTTATCCATTAAAACTGTGTTTACTACTCAGTGAGATAACTCCACTAATATCATGTAGACACCCATTTTTTATTTTATTTTATTTTTTTACTGTTACACAGACTTCATTTTTTTTTAATGTAACTTTTTAAAATCATTCTTTGGGAAATTCACATCATGTACCCGAATCCCATTCAGTCCCCAGTTCTTCTGCTCTCCACCCTTGTAACCCCTCAACAAAGAAAACATCAAAACCAAAATTAAGATTAAAAAAAAAAATCTCACTGACCCCTCTGGGCAGCACCTGCTCTCCTCTCAGTTGCAGCCTTCTCTCGTGCCAGTCACAGCTCTTGCTGTACTTGCCTCCCACTCAGCTCCTCACTTTTACCCACCTGTCCATCACACATTGTTTGTCACAGTGGCACTGGGTGCTGTGGTGTCACACAGTATACTCTTTTGCACAAACAGCTTTCATTGCAATGAGTAATTGTCCGGTTCAAGGCCTCTGGCTTCTGCTACACCATCCTTATTGGATCCTCATGGAGACTCCTCTCAGATATCCTGCTGTTGTCCAGAGTCATGGAGATC
Source organism: Dicrostonyx torquatus (assembly GCA_028555095.1). Taxonomy (NCBI): domain Eukaryota; kingdom Metazoa; phylum Chordata; class Mammalia; order Rodentia; family Cricetidae; genus Dicrostonyx; species Dicrostonyx torquatus. The sequence continues at coordinate 3,494,068 of JAQHUG010000195.1, forward strand.
CTGCAGCTATAGTTCAGGAGAACTGGACCCTTCATGTGCCTTAGCAGCTCATAGATGGGGTAGGACTTGAGGTGGGCCTATGGTGCTCTCTCCCAACATTCTGAGTAAGGGTCAGGGACTGCTCACCCATTTGTGCTGGCCGTCAAGGGGCAGGGCCAGCTCTTAGGCACTCAATTTTAAACCATGAGAATCTTCCTTTGTTTTCCAGGTTAACTGTGAATGCCAGACATAAACATTTTTATGGTTTGGTTTCCCAAGCATCATTATAGATATATACCATTGCATTTGTGACTGGTTAAGTGTGCATTTTTAGACACATGTCACTCCCATCTTCATTTAATAAAGTCATATTTGCATTGCCTAAGAATTCTTAAAACTTCTTAAAATCTGAAGAATAAATTTTCTGCCTTGTGTTTCAGTGAATATCTATCAAAGTCTGGGTTTCTTTGCACAATTTCCCTTGTCTTATCACTGGGCAAAATATAATTGAGGTCAATTGGCGCTGGGCTCCTAAATCAATTTTACAGTGAAATAGAGGTACTTCGCCCTTGAGCTCCATATAGCTTACACAAGCCAAGGCGCCCCCGATTTCAACTGCAACATACTCAAATTTCATTTTGCAAGTTTCAGGTGCTGAAACTTTTGATGTTTTCATATAAAGGGATAACATTTTCACAGCTGCTGTCAGCAAAGCACGAGGTCATTGACCAGATCTAGTGTCTCAGTTACCGAGATGATGGAATGTGAGAATGAAAAATGATTGCCTTAAGATTGCTGAAATATTATAGCTAAAAAATGACTGCCTATTACAGGCTTGTAGAGGTAGGATCATGTTAGTATCTTGCATGATGGACACTCTTCAACTGGGTATTATGCAACCATGTACCATTTTCTCCTACCTTCTCCTTTCCCTCACATGCTATATTGAGTGTCTGTCATACACTAGATATTAGTGTTTGGAAACCATTAGAAGATAAAATGATGACTGCAATTGGAGAGGTGGCTCAGTTATACTGTATCTTTTCCTCCTACAGAGGACCTGGGTTGGATAATCATCTGTAACTCTAGTTCTAGGGTATCTGATGCCCTTGCTGACCTCTGTGGACAACAGGCACTCACTCACATGGTGCCTTATGTATGCATGCATGCACATAAAATAGCAAAATAAATATTTAACAAATAAATGAAGATTATATGTTCATGGTGTTTGGTATTTAAAGAAAGACAGTTTAAAATTATAAAAATGATTCCTGGGAAACTGAAGACATTTTAGATGAACATACAAACAGGTTGACAATGTTGAAATAAATTGCAGTTTTTCCAGCTACTGATTTAGACTCTTCAGAAAATTCACGTTTGAATTGAAATCTTGTTTTTATATATTACCTGAATAAATTATGTATATATGTACACATGTGATACTTTTAAAAACCAAAGTACAGTGTAAGCTCTCTTTTATAAACTATTCTGCATTTGTCAAGGTGAAAAAGAAAAATACTATGTCCACTTAAGATGATGGCAGGGAAATATAAAAAGATCATTTACATAGAAAATGAAGTATAAATGAGATTTATAATTATCTCAGTTATATGTCTCTAGGGTGTTCTTTGTAGTCTAAATGACCTTTCACTTACCATGTGTCTTCTTGGCCAACTAAGCTGCCTTTGCTGGCAGTTGGGTATGCTACAGATTTTATTTTTCCTCTTTTTAAACCTTGGAGAGCAAGAATGCACACAGTCATTTTGAACTTGCAAATATTTCCCTATATTCTTCTGTGGAGAAAAATCTATTATTCTATATAAGAATATTTTTTTCCTTTGCTTGATCTCACATGCTAAAGAGTATATAATTCCTCAGAAGTTTAAATGGCTCAGTGTGCTCACCTTGATGTGCCTCTGTCGCCTCACAGTCACATACAGTAGTTTGCATTAATCAAATTAATAAAAGGGGATTAAAGCTGCTAGCTTCTAGAGGAGAGATGTGTCATTGGTATTAATATTTGCATTTTGAATGATTGTCCTTGAATGTTAATTATACACAGTATGGGAAAAGGGACAGTCAAGAAAGGAGATTCTAGCCATGTGTTAATTCTGAAAAAATCCAGTAAAGGTTGAATTGCATTGTAACTCGTTTTCTAATCAAACATTGATTCAGATTAACATAGACAACAAATCCTTTAAATCCACTACCAGTGGCAGGGAAGATAGGATTCTATAAGACTAATGTACATATTAAGTCACAATGGAAATGGATTCACTAAAAACTATGGTTTGCAGCATCCACAATAGGAATATCTCCTCATCAGACATAATTGGTGTCCATTTAGTTGGTAGGTGTGTAAGACTTGAATAGGAGTTGAGAGATAAAAGAAAAGTTCAGAAAGAGATTATTACCTCTAGCACAATTCTTTTCTATAATGACCTGTTTAAAAAACAAAACATAACAATTTGTTGTCTCTTATGGATGCCACACCTCAGCCACCCATTTTTCCTCTTTTAAGGCTATCTGTAAATGTAATAATGTGGTAAAAAGAACAATTGGTTTACTTGTTATTATCTACGTCTTGACTTTTAGTTTAAAGAAACAGACACTCAAGCAGAAGACAGACTTGTTTTGAGCTCCTGCCCTGGGTGAAAACCTGGGCAGCACACAGACTCTACAGCTCTCACAGACAATATCGATTCTATAGACACATGAGATTATGAGAGCTTTGATTGCTTCATCAAGGGTGCCAGGCCAGATGTTAGTCTGCAGTGTAGTATTCAACACAAAGGAAGACTTTGTTTTGTTCATTTTGTTCTTGGTGTCTGGCAAAGAAGGGAATCTTTATTGTTTTCTCCATTTCCCTTCACCCTTTCCTTGGGTCTGAAGCTTTAGCCATCTGTAATGGGAGCCTGGGGAACGAGGAAGCAGAGGAAGAGAGAAGAAAGTGAGGGAGATTCTTATTTACAGATGCCTTCAAGGCTCCTGCCATGTGAAGTTAAAGCTGCTTCATTCTATCACAATTTCCCAGAACTTAACACACAAGGTGATATAACTGCAATAGATCAGAAACTCAACTGAAAGAAATGAAAAAAAAAACTCATACCAACATTCCTGCATGAGCGTTAGCTGCACTGAGTCTCATATGACCACATTATTGTTAATTACAGCAGAGGGAAAAATAAAGGGGCCAAGATATGGAATGGGTACCTATAAGGAAGAACATACAGTGATCTCTTTGCCCGTGATAAACTTTGACTTTACTGGCCAGCAGCTCGAAAGACTTGACTTTAGCAAAATCAGAACTATTTGTATGTTGAAATCATTTCCAGGAATAACTTTGAAGAGCTAGGCTGACCTTTGCACAAGAATCAATCATGTAGAATAGTTCCAACCATCAAATCAGCAGTTCTCTGACATGGCATCCCTGGATGGGAAAAGAGGCCTTGAACCTGTCCTTGCTGGTGAGGTGGGTTTCTCTTTTTTTGTAGTAACCTAATTTGTGCTCAGTGAGAACTCTAGAGTCACTTTCTTTTTAATGTGTGCATATACATTCTTTCTTCTCATTGAAAAAAATTTTCATACAATAGATTCTAATTATGCTTTACTCCTCCCCATCTACTTTCAGATCCTTCCCAACCAGTCAACTACATACCATTTCTCTCTCTCTCTTTAAAAAAGCCCAAACTAACAAATAAAATAAATACAAGCAAACAAACCAACACCAACACAGACACACACACACACACAAACACACACACACACACACACACAGAGAGAGAGAGAGAGAGAGAGAGAGAATGAGAGAGAAACCAAAATATATAAGTATATAAGTAAAAGGCCAATAAGACAAAGTAATGTGAGACACCAAAATGCTAATGGATTCATTTTGTGTTGGGTATCTACCGCTGGGTTTTAGGCCTACCCAGAATTGTGATTAGCACTCACAGTGAGAAAGAAGCATGGCATCAAATGATGATACTCTTCTGTATCCATAAATCCTCATCTCTCCCAGCCATCCACAGAGAAGTCTAAACATGGTTCCCGCCCCCATCTTCCCTCAGAGTTTGTACATACCCCATCTTCAAACCTTTTCTCTTTATCTTTATAGAAAAAAAACCAACAAACCAGAATTTTGAAAAAGAAACAAAGAAGCAGAATAAACACATACATACATACACAAACACCCCAGACAAAAACAAACAAAAACCCCATGAAACATAAAATCGTAAAGTACAATATACAAACAAAGGAGACTAATAAGGTAAAACATGCCCAAACAATGAGTATGAGACAAAAAGAAATCTCCAAATATATCTTTGAGTTTGTTTTGTGTGGACCATCTACTTCTGGCCATGTTGCCTATCCTCAAACTTCAATTACACACCCAGTGAGACTCCAATGGATAAACAAACTTCCTTTGCAAGCAGCTGTCAATTGGAGATAGCTTCTTGGTTAGGGATGCGGTATCATGTCCATTTCAGACTCTTGTTGTTGGGACCCTATCTGGCTTAGCCCTGTCAGGGCCCCATGCATGCTGTCACATATGTTTTCGTTCAAATTTGCATCTGTCCTTTTGTGTCTGGGTGACATACACTCCTTGGTGTCTTCCATCCCCATTAGTTTTTACAAATATTTCTGCCTCCTCTGGAATCCTTGAGTCCTGAGTGAAGGAGTTTGATAAAGAAATCCCATTCAGGATTGAGTGTGTCAAGGTCTCTCATCCTTGCACATTATACAATTATGGACTCACAACTGGATAATATATAGAGAATAAGAGATTTTGAGTCATTTGTATTCCAAGGACAAAGTCTGATGCTGTTAATCTTTCTGCTTTTCTGTAGATGAGTCAACAAAGGTTTGGGTGTTATGCCCCAGGTCTTATTACTGGTAAGTGGTGAGCCTTGTGACTCAAAGTCTGCTCATTTTTAAAGCCTATTACTTTTCGTTAAATTAATAAGCATATGTGTCCCTTAAGAATAGCCTTTGCAGACAATAACAGACAAACCCCCTCTTTGCACTCACACCAACATCAGCATTACGTTAAGATGTGGTAGAAAGACAGATCATTTTGAAACATTTGGTGAAAATTTACCTATGTGTAGGCATGTTTTACAGCTCCTGTGCAGTTTGTTTCTCAACAGTGCTTTCTTTATTTCTTTCCACCCCTTTCCTGATCCTTACCACTGAGAATTTTACAGAAATAGAAAACAATGAGGAAACTACTGAAATTTCACTTAAGATTTTCACCTGTGATCTTTTAGTTTCATGTCTGCATTTAGTGGTTGGGGACCTGAGTGCTTGCTGATTTGTGTGGTCATCCTAATGACTAATGGCATGAACTACTGAAAAATCTAATTAGGCCTTTTGAGCTGAGACTATTTTTTCAAGAATCTGACATTTAGTGGGAAGTGTGGTGCCAGCAGAATATCTGAGCTGAATATAATTTCTAATTTGAGGAAAGGTATTGTCATGTAATTATGAGGGCAGCAAAGACAGCAATTTTATACAAAACTATCTTGAATAATGAACTTTTGGAACAATGAAAAGGGAAAAATACATGTCACAGCCAGGCCAGTCACATATATCACCATCACATACTATTATATGTAGACAGATGTCTTGATAGTCAACTGGTAAGACTAAAACTGACATTAAATGTTAATTCAAAAGGGTAGTAATGGTTGATGGTTGAGAGCCACAGAAAATATTGGTTCCAGAAAGTTCAAAGAAGAATATTTTTGAAGTATAAAAGGACTTCCCCCATGAAGTCAATAAAACATACATTAACCTTGTAAAAGTACGATGTTGGTATTTTCCTGAATTAATAAGCAAACCAGGAACTCAGTTGTTTCTTTCAAACTCAGTTGCTTTTGAAGGCAAATATGAATTAGTACTGAGTAACAACAGTTACTAGAACAGTTATCATTTATTAATGTATCACACACATCTGTAGCCCATCTAGGAAACATGTAACCTTGATTGGCATCAGGTGATCTTGGGTGAACCTCCCATGGAGCTGTGGGTTAGCATCTAACCTGCTATGGCCATTTGTTCCACCTCTCCCACCCTCAAGGTATCAACTGGCCTTTCTCAAGGTGATGACAGAAGCACAAAAGAGCAAGAAGAAACTTGCTGGAAAGCTTAGAATCAACTAGCAAATGTTCACTTCCACATCATTCTAGTGGCCAAGGCAAATCATTCTGGTCAATGCTAGGAAGGCAGACTCTGGCCCTTCTCCAAGAGGAACTATAAAGTCAATGAAAAGCATGTATAAACACTGTAGAGTGTACAACTTGGACATCTGGTGCAATACAGGGCCATGCAAATCCAGGACAAAACAGTTTTTGCAATAATACTTAAATTGGAAAGGAGAGTTTTGGATTCTACGCAAAATTGTGTGAATGAGAAAGAATAATACTGTGGTGGCTTCTTCCAAAATGATACTGTGAACCCTGGCGCAAATATCAAAGACTGTGCAGAGTTGGGCTGAGAGTAAAACTGCATGATTCATCTCAGAAGGCCATCATAGAGCCAAGCTCAATTAATTGTGGTTATAAACTCACATGATTTGCAGCTAAAATCTCTGGCTGATTGTGAGACCCGATTCATAACCTATCAGTTCGCTCTCTATACCCACTCATCCTTCTAAACCTCAGTTGCTCCATTCTGGTCTTTCATTTATAAAATAGAAAACAAACTACTGGTAAAGCCCATTTCAATTACTTTTCACAAATGTGATTAACCTATTAGATCAAAAGTTAGAATATTTTAATTAAACAATTTAAAATTAAAGTGCAATTGCATCATTTCCTTCTTCCCTTTATTCCCATGCATGCCCTTTCTCCCAGAAATCATGGCTTTATTCTCTCTGTTATTCTTACACACACACACACACACACACACACACACACACACACACACACACTTATGCCTAAATAAATAAATTTAACCTGCTCAGTTGATTTATTGTTACTTGCGTGTATATGATTTTAGGGCTGACCACTTGGTACTGGATGATCAATTAGAGGGCTCATCTCTGGGGAAGGTCATTTCTTCTGGTTTCAGCATTCCTTAGTTTCTTGTAGTTCTTTGTCTAGGAGGGGGGCTTTGTGACTTGTGGTAAGGATAGGCAGCAGTGGGACTGAAGCCACAGAAGCTACTTCCCATCTGGGCTTTAGGAGTAAGGGGACAAAGACTTTGAAGCAACTAATCTTAGCATCATGCCACTGTGTTACAGAAACCTCACTAAACAAGAACATTTCTTAATCTCTGGTATCCTTTGTGCATCAATAATACTTACTACTATTGTCAGCAAGTCAACAAGAATATAATTTTGGAATATGTATCTGATGATACAATGAGTTTATTTAAGAAAAGTTAAAGCTGAGTAAAAGGAAGAATAACAAAACTCCAGGAGAAAATGTCTGAGTCACAGTTTTCTAACAGTTCACCAACTCGGAACATGTGGAAAGAAGAATTTATTGTTTACCTGAAGCTGGTGCAAATATAAAGAAAAGTCCATTATTATGTAAATGGTGTGTATACAACATGTAAATATGAAAAGCAAAAGCCTCTAGATCAAAAAATGTAATGAATCAAATGGAATTAATTGACATCTATAGAACATTCAACCCAAACAGAAAAGAATATACCTTTTTCTCAGCATCTCATGGAACCTTCTCAAAAATCGATCATATACTCGGTAACAAAGCAAACATCCACAGATACAAAAAAATTGGAGTAACCACTTGTGTATTATCAGATCACCATGGAGTAAAGTTAGAATTTAACAACAATCCCTCCC
>JAQHUG010000195.1:3513530-3551985 GCA_028555095.1 Dicrostonyx torquatus
TGGTTTGGGACATTGATCTGTAAGTTTTATCCCCTCCAATAAAATACCCCCTTTTTAATCAAATTGGTGTAATATTGTCCTGCGACAATATATATACATATTCATACAATAATGATTCATGAAAAAAGAGCCCATAAATTTGAAGGAGAGTAGGGAGGAATATGTGGGAGGATATGATGGGAGGAAATGGGAGAGAGAGATGTTATTAAATTATTAATATTAAAAAATCCTTCAAGTGCATTCACTTATATACAGTAGAATAATTATGTAATGCTATTAAAAAGTCATCTTAAAATTATTATCTTTTTGGTCCCATCAACTGATGTTTAAATTACTGTCTTTTCATTTCATTAATTGAATGAGTATATTCTGTGAAACTCTGAGGTCTATGCAGTTTGGGTCAAGGCGTCAGGTATCAGTTTTGCAGAAATGTACATCTGGGAGTCACAGAGCTCAACCCTGACCTTCCACTGGAAAGTGAGGATGTATGTTACTTATAATGTTTGGTGAGTAGTGGAGTCATGAATGGCTGAAAAAGGGGTTCAAACTTTTTTCTTTAACTTATTTTTTCTTTTTTTAAAAATTGATTTTTATTGAGCTACATATTTTTCTCTGCACCCTTCCCTTTTCTCCCCTCCCCTTCAACCCTCTCCCATGGGCCCCACATTCCCAATTTAATCAGGAGATCTTGTCTTCTTCTACTTCCCATGTAGATAGATCCATATACAGCAAGCCAACAGCAAACATCAAACTAAATGGAGAAAAACTCACAGCGATCCCACTGAAATCAGGAACAAGACAAGGTTGTCCACTCTCTCCATATCTATTCAATATAGTTCTTGAGGTCCTAGCTAGAGCAATAAGACAACAAAAGGAAATCAAGGGGATACAAATCGGAAAAGAAGAAGTCAAACTCTCTATTTTCTTTAACTTTTAAAGATGAAGCTTTACTCTGTTAGTGCAGGCTGCTTTGGAACTCCTGATGTAGCTCAGACTAGTTTAGAACTTCTGGTGACCTACCTTAGCCTCCCAAATGGCTGGGATTCTATGCTTTAGCCACTATGGCCAGAGGGCTAATTATTCCAAAAATGCCACTTTTCCCCTTGGATATATATAGCAACCTTACTTTACTAAAAAGTTACATTTCTATGAAAGATCATATCTGATAACTTCAAAAAGTGAGGTAGAGAAGATTAACTGAAGGGTCCTCTTAATTAAAATCTAAGGATAGCCGAATGGGTTAGTCTTGAGCAATGTGGCTCTATCAGTCAAGATGGACACCTTGAGAAACTGTCACTGGTGAGAACTCAAGGTATTCTCCTGACTGGAAGAAGTACAGGTAAATTTATTCCTTCATAATCCAATCTAGAGGGATGGACAATCACATCAACTTTTTCACTTTTTATTAAATAAAATCACGTTTTGTACATGAACATCCCATTGCAGACAAGAGGCAGACAGCTATAAGAGATATGTGAAGACATATTTCATTTTTATTTTCTTTTAGGCATAGAGGGATATGTTAATCCATTTCCACATACAATTCCTATAATTACATATAGGGAATGAACCTTGAACTGGTTAAAAACCTGTATCCTGTGGCCAACTGTACAACTGGAAAGAAGAAACTCCAGAAGCTGAACTGCAAATTAGCTTCCTTCCTGCGTGAAAGCGCACGGGGTTGCTCAAGCGTGCATGAGCCTCCTCCTTATGCACACACTGATGCAGAAGTGGCCATCTTGTCCTCTCTTGTAAACATCTGTTCCTGGGCGAGAAGTCTGAGTCTCTCCTGCTGCTGTCTAGGTTATAACAGCTGTTTTGGACTCAGTTACAATTCCAAGTGTACACCGTACCAGACTAGAGTAAACACTTCTTTTTGTTGCCCTGTTACTTTTCTGCAAACACATCTTAGGAGTAAGACTTTAAACCTTTGATCTTCCATACCAAAGGAAAAAAAAGCAAACAAAACAAGCAAAAAAAATTAATACAGAAATAATCTCACTGTAGTGTTCATGGCTTATTGTGGAAAGCAGGTGTTTAAAACTTTTAGAATTTCTTTAACAAAATTCTAAAGAAAAAAAGAAAAGAAAACAAAAAGAAATTATATTATTTACAGAGATAAACAGAATGGCTTAGCCATGTAAAACAAAGACCTTTGGTTTTGTTTTGTTTTTCCCTTTTCCCTTTGGTTTAAATATTGATCAAAATTCAATTTTTTTCTTGCCAAATAAAACTTCAGTAAATCAAAGTTTAGAGGCAAAATAGCATGTTTTCTTTTTTCCCCATATTTTATACAGCATTAAGTTTAATATAATTTTTTTGTATATTTAATCCATACCAATGTACTATAGGAAGCTTTTATTAAGCTGAGACACTATTGCTCAGATATCAAGTGGTTACAAATGTACAAAGACACATCTCTCCATACACAGAAGTGGCAAAAGATTATTCCCAACGTCCTTCAGAGAGTAATCTTTGATTAGTTTCTCATTGCCTTCAAAACAGCTTATTCTTTGAGTCTAAAAGCAAACTCCACATTTCTTTTTCTTCTCAAAGAACATAGTGCTACACCTGAAAATAGTCATTTTTATTTTCTCAGATAAAGTTATACACGTAAATCCCAGAAAAAAATGGCTGTGCAGTGTAATCTAGAAACCAAGCTTCTACCTGAAAGAGCAAAGATTAAAGTCTAGTCACCAATTGCTACTGGCCCTTATCCACTCTCCTTCAAAAAGTTCCCATGTGCATTACCTCCTTGAAAAGTTCCTCAGGCAGAAAACATGTTTATAAAGTTACAAACCTGATGTAACTAAAGATACATAGACGTTTTATTATTACACTTTCATGTACTGCTTGATAAATTATGTACCAGTTAAAAACACTAAATTATCTCAAGGTGCATTCAATATCTGTAGCGTAGTTAACAAAAACACACACGAAAAAAATATATATTCTATATTCTGTGGAAAATAACACAGCTTTAATAATGACCACTGTTAAAAATCTGCAATTCTGACTGGTATCTCTTATTTTATTTTATTTTTTAAAGGAAATAAGTGTCATTTTAAGGCAGTGGATAACCCAAAGGAGTTAACACCAATTGTAATTACAGTGATTTACATTGTGATCTGTGAAAACGGGAACACTGTCATTTTTCCAACTTTCTCAGACATATTAGTTTTTGTTTTCCTTATTATTTTTTCTAGCTTTTCTTTTGACTGAATATAATCTCCTAGCAGGTGTCATTAAGTAAATGTGACCCAAGTTCTGTGCATGCCTTCTTCAGAGAAGACGGAATTGTCAGTTGGGGAGTATCATTCACATGGTGTTGCTGTTTGTGTCTGTGACTTGCTTCTGAGAGCATGCTGGCCGCACACAGGCCATCACACCCTGTAGCGCTCCTGACTCTCATTTGGGCTGGCTTCCCATCCTCAGAATTAAGAAGCCAGCTATTGGATGGGCGAGGTATATGTCCCCAATCTCTAAACTGCCACCTTTGGGTTTCAGGTCCTCGTAAGAAAGTTTGGGGCATTATTGATAGCAATCAGAATCAGAACCGTACCTGCTCAGACTATCCATATAAACAATTAAAATAAAACATTACATTATACATCCAATTAACAGCCACTCCCAGAACAAAGCTTACAGTGTATAAAAATAGCTACGTAAAAAATTTACATAAAAGGCAAACTGAAAGGAAATCCTTAGTGCAGACATTTACAGAAAAAAAATCAAACAAAATACAACATATGACCTATTATCATGGCTGCCAAATCTTGCTGTTATTTAATTTTATAACTTTGTTTCATTGTTTCACTTGAGATAATTCTCTAAGATTCTGTGACAGCTTAGTAGGATGAACTGCTTAATACTTGAACCATGAATTGCTGTCATTGTCTTTGTATATGTCTTAAATACAATCCACGTCCATGCTTCAATTTGTTTATATGGTTTTCCTCTGAAATGAGAAAACATTTAAGTTACCATAACAGTCATTTTTTACCATCAACAGATCCTCTGAACTAAAAGTGGCAATAATTACATGATACAAGTGATTATTTGTAGAACCCCAATGTCCTGAGTCCACTGTAAACCCAGCCCTACTCATTTTACTACATGGTTTGGAATTGATGACGTCTCATTCCTTTCTTCCTCCTTCCTTCCTTCCTTCCTTCCTTCCTTCCTTCCTTCCTTCCTTCCTTCCTTCCTTCCTTCCTTCCTTCCTTTCTTCCTTCCTTCCTTCCCTCTCTCCTCCCTCTTTCATGCCCTTTCCTCTTTCCCTCTCTCCCGTCCTCCTTTTGCAAGACGTGGTTAAGTTGTACAAAGATAAGAGAGGAATAATGATTCCCCTCTTAATAATGTCATCAATAATGACAATATCTCATTGTATTTCAGATTTCAACTGCATCCATCCCTACAAATCACAGTCTTATTTGTGGGGCATGTCTTTAGTTCTATGGTGAGATGGAACTCAACCCGTTTTTGAGGCCAACAGAAATAGTGTTTACATGGAATTGAGGGAAAGAGAGCAGAGTGGTAGAGAAGAAGGTGTGAAGAAGTGAAGGGGAGGTGTCTGGGTTCCAGCGAGCAGAGCAGGACCATGAGTCCAGTGCTCACTCCTCAATCTCTTTGAGAGTCCAGCTAGGAGACTTTGTAAACTGATCTCATTTCAGTTCCACCACCTTTCTTTCCTGGAGACAGTCTTCCAGTTGTAATTCTTTCCCATGCCCTCTGTCTTTGCTGTGAAATCAGCTCAAATGACCCATTCAGATTGTGACTTGCCGTTAATTTATACTATACCCAAAATCACAGCATTGGGCTTTCGTTTGTTTGTTTGTTTGTTTTGCTCGTTGGTTTTTTTTTTTTTTTTTGAGACAGGTTTTCCCTGTCTATATTCATGGCTGCCCCGGAATTTGGTCTGTAGCTCAGGCTGGCCTCAAACTCACAGAGATCAACCTGTCTCTCCCTCTGTTGCTGGAATTAAAGTTGTGCGCCACCATCGTCTGGTGCAGTTAGGCTTTTTACACCTTGTTAGTGGTAGCAGTTGTCTCTATGACACAAAGATTAATTAATTCAAATTATGCCTTTGTTGGTCTCAAGGGGGCACAGAAAGAAAATGATCAAGTTGTATGTTATAATATCACTAAGACATACACCTTTGCAAGACCGCCTTAAAAATCATACAGATGAAGCTAATATAGATGAATATATGCAAGATATGTAGCACCAACACATACATTAAACATACATATTTGCACATGTAGGTTCTTGTTTGCATATATACTCATACAAACATAGTATACATGTACTACCGAGAAGAAAGCCTGTGTGTGTGTGTTTGTGTGTACTAGCTTGTCAACCTTTTCATTAAAATGACTGGAGAGATAGCTATTATAAATACACTCACAATTATGCCATATCAGTGGATTAAAGTATTTATATATTAAAATTTATTCTAATGAGTTTTAAAAATAAATTTAGAGTTTGTGCTTACTGAACCCAAACACCAACTCATAAAATAAAGCTTCTTTGTGTGCGGCAAAATTTTTTGGCCTTAAAAAAAAGGCAAATGAGATGTCAAAAGAATCCCCAAAATGGATTTTATTATTCAGGGGATAATAATTATGTTGGGGAGGTTGAGGGGACTGGGAAGTGCCATCTTCTGAAAGCAATGAGTCACTGATGGTCCCTCTTAAAGCCCTCTTTCTGTTTGGGGAGCTGTAATTAAGAAGCATCAACAAGTGAAGTTTGGGTTTCATTCCCACAGGGCTTCCCCACTTCCCAGGAGTCCCACTTACCTGGAGACCTGGGACCGCTCCTTTCTTAGGCTTCTGTTTTGTGGTTGTTCTCCTCTAGCTTTTTATTCTCCTCCATATTGCCAAGGTCCTTGTTGACGTGTTTTGAGGCAGTTCTAGAGGAGAAGGAAATAAATATCACATAATCATTCAATTTTTTTAAAAAATATTTGGTGTGCAAATATTTCTTAAAAGTAAGGTCATTACACTTCTGTGAAGATTGACTGAAAACAATACATTGCAAAGAAAAAAAATAAATGAGTCTTTAAGTAGAATTCAATAGTAATTGATAGGACAAAAGTAATTTTGAAACCAGAGTGTACGATTTTGTTGGACTCTGATGTAAGTTGGATTAATTTTCCCAAAGTTACCAGAGAAACATTTGTTATCATTTTATTCTTGGTATTTAAAAAAATATTTTGAGGGAGCTTCATATCTCAATAGGCATATATCGACATGAGTCTCATCAGGGCCCAAACAATGTGGGATGGAAGCCATGGAAACTCTTGAGCCAAAATAAAGTTGTCCTTCTTTTGTTGTTTATCTGAGATGTTTTACCATCCATCCCCAAAGTCTAATTAATACAGATTACAAATATAAAGGTGGGAAGGCTGGTTTTGATGTCAGTAAATCTGTGAATCTTTGGAAAAATGCTATGTTGAAAAATAATACCCATCTAAGTTAAATATACCTGTCATGAGGAAAATTCATTGACTTTTGAAAAATTGCCTACATAAATGTAAATAGAATTGAATTCAGAATAGTAAACAGTGGTAGACCATTACGTTCACTCACAGGTGCTTGTGCCCCAGAAAGTAGCACAAACTTAGTTTGCACAAGACAGTTTTAGGGGTTCATGTAATTTACAGATTAGCAGAATCATAACATATATATTAATTGGTATTTGTCTTTTAGTGAAACAGCTATAAGTCTGTAACACTCATAGTGGTAGGCACTGTTTGTTTTTTATTTTTTTTAGGACTTCAGACACATAATTTAGGTTGTTTCTGTGGGTCTGTCTTATTTCTTATTGTCTTACTTGTCTCTCCCTTTGATTTCTGGATATGTAATGCAGCATTTACAGGTATTGTAGCCTTCTTGATGATTGACTGTGGCATTCACATTAGCTGTAATTTGTTTTTTTCTCTAATTTTCTCTTGATTATTTATTGTATATGTTTACTCTGTGTTTGCTCAATCCTCTTTTTTTATTGTTGACACTGTCTAGGAAAATTGTATGGCTCCATATAATCCAGTTTGTGGCATGTAAGATCCTGCCTTTCTGTTGTTAAACAGGGTGATGAGGGGAAATTGTTTCTACCAAGGTCTCTGCTAACGTGAGACTTCAGTGCAGCTGAAATGAGGCTCCTCATTTTCCTGTGTTTTCCCCCTACCTATTTGATAGCAGGTCTCTCAGTCTGTGTGAGAATGTGGAAATAATATGTACTATCCTAACTCTCTGCTCATAAATATGCTAAGGTATTAAAACATAAAAAATGAATACTTCAATTTTTTAAGGGGGTAGTTACAGAAATAAAGTTCTGTGATTTCAAAGAGAAGGAAAGCAAATGACTTGTACTTTCAGATCACGTGGACTTTGTGCCAGTACACAGTTACTAAACAGTGCTTCAAAAATGAGGGCCTAAGCGGCGTATGCATCTCAGTGATTTAAAGAGGAAAAGACCAGTTCTCAGCCAGAATGAGGTAAAGGAAATTACTGGAGACAGGAGAAACTGCAGAGAAGAGCATGGGGCATCCCAGGAAGATTCTTTTAGTCATTGTCTGTCTCCTAAATTGGCTATGCTATTCTAATAAAATAAAATGAAGCTCTTCAAAGGGATCAAACAGCTTGAGTACTGCTCCATATAGAACTGATCACGTAACAATGTACTATCAAAATGCCCAGAAACTAATAAAAGTTTATTAAAACTATGTAGAACAGTGTCTCTGTAATAACAAGAAACCTGGGTGAATACAAACCCAAGTAATTAAATAACGAACCAAGGCTTATAAAGCAGGCATTATATGTGTTTGCAAAATTGAAAAGGAAAATATATGTGGGAAAAAATTTTAACGGCAAATCAAACACTTTGAACCAATTAATAAAAATTAGAAATTACAAAATCAATGTAATTCATCAGATAACCTTATTAATACCTCAAACTTTAAAATAGGAAAAATATTGAAAATGAAAATACAACTATAAAATAGTTCAATGTAAATTCTAAAATTAAAAAAGCAAAGTTTATGTGGATGTGCACACATGTGTTTGTGTGTGTGTGTGTGTGCATGTATGTGGAGGCTAGAGGATAACCTTGGGTGTCCCTACAGAAGTACCATCCGCCTATATTTATCTCTGTCTCTTTCTCCCTGGCTAAACCTCTCACGGGCCTGGAACTTGTCAATTGTGTTAGGCCGGTTGGCCAGAAAGTACCAAGGATCCACTTGTTTCTGTCTCTCCAGTTCTGGTATCGCAAGTGTACGACACCCACTCTGGATTTTGAATGTGGTTTCTGGGGACAGAACTTTGCTCACTGAGCTCCCTTCCCAGCACAGACCAAGGTTGTAAAGAGTAGTTAAGCCTCAACAACTTGTGGTCTAAGTTAAAACATCCCCATGCACAGACATTTGGGATTTCATGAATAGAAGATGGGTGAAAGTCCAAGTTTTGAGAAAAATGAAAATGATTAATCAGTTTACATGAAAAGAAATACAATCTAGAAAAAGAGACATCATTAAAGTACCCAATATTCCAAAAGTTCACTACTTGAAACTCTATACAAAGAAAATAGATCCAGAAAAAGTAAAAGTGGAAGAAGACGATGATGTAACTTCCTGTCGGTGGATACCCCAGTATGGTAAGACTAGAATAGTCTAAACTCTGCCTACTTCTACAACCCTTTAATACAGTTCTGCATGCTGTAGTGACCCACAACCATAAAATCATTTTGTCACTAGTTCATAACTGTAATTTTGCTACTGTTATGAATTGTAATGTAATTATCTGATAGACAGGATATCTGATATGCAACCTCTGGGAAAAGGTCATTTGACTCCCAAAGGGGTCGCGACCCACATGTTGAGAACCACTGGACTGGAGTTAAATAAAGTCACAAACATCTCAGATACATTCAGACATATATATTTGTAGATCTACTTAGCTTAGTTTGTATAATTTTACTTGTATGTATGTTTTCAGGGCTGAACATTTGGTATTAGAGAGCCAATTTTGTACTCTTCCCTGTGGGAGACTATCTCTCCTGCTCTCAGTATTGCTTGAATTTCCATAGTTCCCATAGTGTAGGAGTTTGAGAGTTCTCGTTCCTTAAAAAATTATTTTGGGTAGTTTAGTTTTTGTTTGGAGAATGATGTCTAAAATTAGATGGAATTTTATGGAATAAATACCTTTTAATTTTGGAAGGTTTCCAGAGATTTGAAAAAATTTGCAAGAGTTAAAACTCTAACTTTAACTGATAAAGGCAAATTATTCTTTAAATCATTCTCTTCTGCAAAGCATTTACCACCTATTTGAAGGACAAAGCACTTACAAAGCACATGCTCTTTACGAATAGATTTAACTATAAATTATGATCACTGCTTGTCTTAAATTTTCATCAGTAATTTTTTGTTTACTTTGACTGTCAGAGAAAATTTAAATCATAGAATCATGACGGGATTAAGCTAAGTAAACTAAGATGGGATGGAAAGACATCCTCTCCTTAACCATGCAGTATGACTTGTTCGATGGGAAGGTGGTGGTGACGGTGGTGATCTTGAGGTTAGTGGATGTCCTGGTTAATTTTATGTGAACTTGACAAAAGCTAAAGTCATCTGAGACGGGGGAGAGACTTCAATTAAGAAAATTCTTAAATAAAGTCTGGTTGTGAGCAACCCCGTGGAACACTTTCTTAAGTGTTAAGTGGATGGGAATGGCCCTGCACATTGTAGGTGGTGCCACCCCTGGGCTAGTGGTCTCGGGTTCTACAAGAAAGGAGACTGAGAAAGCCATAGGAACAAGTCAGTAAGGATCAGTCCTCCATGGTCTCTGTATCAGCTTCTGCCTCTAGGTTCCTGACCTGTCTGAGTTACTGTCCTGACTGTCTTCAGTGATGAACTAGATGAACTATAATATGGAAGTTTAAGCCAAATGACCCCTTTCCTCCCAACAGTAGCAACAGTAACCCTAACCAAAAAAAAAAAAAAAATGTGCATTGGTGTCAGTTTGGAGCTACAAGACCCTGGCCACATCCTTCCTCCTAAAACTCTCGTTCTCTATAAATACAGGAAAGAACAACACCCACATATGGAATGAGAACCAACATGAGTGTTCATAAGAAAGTTCTAGGTGAGCCACAGGGCTCAGCAACCTGATGTTACAGAGCTGTTGCCGAAGGCCACATGGTTACTGAACAGATCAGTTCAAATCTATGTTTTACCTCATCTGAAAAAGCAGTTCTGTGAAGGAGCTAAAGCCGTTAAAATAATTCCAGACAGTCTCAGGACTCTTTTCAAGGATATCACCAAGTGATTATACACTCGCTTTGAAGTCTTTAGCAGAGAAGGTAGAAATGTCATTGGTGCTGCCTTCTATGGATGGCTTTATTTTAATATTTTAACAAGAATTTAGTGGAGGTGGGGAAGCGGGATGTGGGAGGTTCTTGAGAGAATAGCATCAACCAATGCTGATAGCTATCACTGAAAGAAATAAAATGACAAAGCAAAAACAAAACAAAATAAAAGAGAATTTTATATCTGTGAAATAAAATAATTTATATTGTAATTATTAATTAGTTTTAGGGTTTTCAAAAACAGACAGGCATATGTACAGTGGACTAAAAGCCCTGTTTGAGTGTGAGAAAATATTAACTCTTCCTGACTGCAGGGTTAAATTCTGTGATTTATATTTTATAGTGTGCCCAATTTATACCACATAAGTGTCAAGACTATAAGCTTTCAGGACGGGCACTTTGGCAGTGGAAAATTGCCAGTTCAAGCAACCTGACCTTTGACACCCATGCAGGTGATTAGGGGCATATCCAAGATAATAGTTATTCCCCTATTCCCTGGTCACAGCTGTCAGCGGGATGACTCTTTTCTTGGGCCAAAGTTAATAAAATGCCAGAGGTGGTGGAGAGAGCTTTAATCCTATCCGACAGTGGGCAGTAATTTCGTGACTTGGAGAAGAATAAACAGTTGGTTTTATTGCTACCACTTTCAATTCGCTATGCTTAGACTTTGAGGCCGTTCTGAGAAATTCCTCACTAAAAGAAGGAATGCACATGTCCTCTGTTAAAAAAAAGTAATCAGGAACTAGCCTTTGTATCTTAGCTAACAGTTACTATGCAGACTGCACAGTAAACAGAAGACTGAAAGATGAAAATAAAGATAAAATAATAATAATAATAATAATAATAATAATAATAATAATAATAATAAAGACAAATACTTAAAATGTGGTTAGGGATTGCATTGGTTTGGTGAAGTGGCAGCTGTAGGTTTTTCTAAGATCCATAACTTCACTAGCCCCGTGTAACTGCCTACGTTTCTGGTACCAAGCATGATTTCACTCTTGAGAGGAACTCGGTAGCTCTTAAAATGGGGACTCAGCAAGTAATGACCTTCCCCTTCAAAACAGAAAGCATCATGCTGACATATTTAATGATAAATTCTACCGACAGGTGAGGAAGAAGTTACATTGATCGTCTATAGTCTTTTTGCAATATTAAAGAGAAGGGGACTGTTTCCTAATGAATTCTGCTAGGTCAACAGGACCCTGATAACAAAACTAGACAAAGACGCTACCAGACAATGACAGGAAATTATCTCTCAGGGACAGAATTCCTAAATTTAAATAAAACTAACAAATCAAATCCAAATGTACAAAACACAAACATCATGGTCTGATGGGATTTATTCCAGGTTGTGCATTTAAAAACTAATTAATGCAATCCAAATTCAAGAAGAAAATCATATAAGTCATATTGAGAGATGACAGAATTCAACATCCATTCATGAAAAAAAAAATCCACAACCTTGTGTGTGATGGTTCATTTCAGTTACCAACTGGAGAGATCAAAAGTCAAGAGGCATGCCTCTTGTGGGTCTGTTGGGGCAATTTCAGGAAAGATGGTTGTCAAGGAGAGAAGACCCTCCCCTGGGTTGGGCAGCTCCTTCGTGTGGATGGCCCCATAGGAAGAGGTACTGTAAAGATGGGTATTGCTTGTCTGCCTGGTGACTTTTGCTTCTTGCTGGTGAATGCATCTGTTCTAATACTGTGCTGCCATCCTTCAATCGCATCAAAATCTGCTCCTTTGTCCTTCAGATATGAACTGAAGATTACTAAGCTCATCTCCATTACTGGAGCATCCAGCTTTGTGGATGGAGCAGCTCCTGGGCTCTGAGCATCTGTAGCATGCTGTCGGCCACTGGGGACTACCTAGACTAGTGGTCATAAGCTATTCTAGTAGATGTGCTCTGATACGATATCTGATTGTCTCTTTAATTCCTCTTTAATTCTTGTTGGTTTTGTTTAGTGTTTCAATCTCCTTGCTGAATTTGTTCTGTGTAATCTGGACTTTCTCCTCTAATTTGCTGTTTTCTTTACTTTAGAAACTACTTTCTAAAGGTCTCAAATACAATCCCTTAATTGAAAAAAAAAACAAAAACAAAACAAGAAAATCCAACAAACAGACAAACAAAAACCTGATTCCATAAAAACAAGAAGTTCTCGTTGTAGTCTGCAGCTTGGCTCTTTATCAGCGAACATCCCTAATACTGATACAGAAAACAAGCTGGATCATGGCAAGAAGTGGGACATTTTCCCTTTATCTTGGAAAGGATAACAAAAACAATTATAATTTGCTTTTTTAGCCTTTAATTTATGTTTACACACATAGCAATGCTAGAGGGCACATATATGTCTTATATGCTACAAGTGCAGGAATTGAGTCTGTGAGATATTAATAACTTCAATTTCTCCTAAATGCACAAAGATCTAAGGTTAATCATGACAGGGCCAGGTAGTTATATTTTTCCACAGGAAGCAAACCATGATCTTTTAAAAATATAAAAGCTCTATTTTGATGTGAGCCCTTTCCTCAGAGGACTTTCATATCAAAACAATAGCACAGAAAGTCCTGGTTCTGCACTTAGTGGCCAGTGACATTGTAATTAGGTAGATATGCCAACATTTCCTCTTTATCCTAGTTCCCTTTTAGTTTCTTATTTATGGTTTGAGTTAATAATGGGACATTTTGTTTTTGTTTTTCTCTTCTGGATGCTTGCCACATTTTAAGTGCAAAACAAAGAAGAATGAAAAAAAAAGAAGATCCAAACTTGGATAGCCCTAACTTTAATACAAATGGAGTGATACACCATCCCTGAATTTGTGGCATGTTCCTCCTTCATGGGAGGATGCGAAATGCACAAAGGTAAAGTCACATCTGGAATCTTAATTGAAAATAGTACTGATGAAGTAGCAAAAAATATATATGAATTTATATGGAATATGAGAAAAACACTAAATATACAAATGAATATACTCGTCAATTTTACTTTAAAATAAAAAACAACTGATTATCTTAATTTCCCCACTGATGTTTACCATAACTAAAAGAACATCTCTCCAGTGTTGCTAAAACTCCAATGCTTTGCTAACTGAATTGCAAAAATTGGTCTTGGGGATTCTGAACTGAAATGATAAGTCTGCACTTCCTCTGTCAGTGGCCTAAGGGGTTAAACACTCACTCATAGTGCACAAAAGTCAGCTTTTTCTAGAGGTTCAGGAAGGGATCAAGTGCACTTAGAAATCTGAAGCATCCCACACATTCTTCCTAAAAGTCTGTTACCTTGAAATGATGAGAGCTGCAGTTTATTACACTGATTACCAATAGTGTTAAGTCTATCAAATCTGGCACATCTTTCAAATAAGTAGCAGTCACCTGTTAGTTAGGACTGGCCTGTAATTGAATGACAGACTTTAAAGGGAATGTTTGAGGTCTAACCTAATCACATTGTTAAAGTGTCCAGCATTTATTTATCAGTGATTTGAGGTTTTGGTTGCTATATGAAACAGTTCATGTAACACAGAGACACACTTTTATTCAAAGGGCATTTGATGTCTGATGAGACACTGGCCATTAACATGATTAAAATATTAAGAGTTCTCTTAGGACTTGAAATTTATTTAACTGTATAAAAAGGAGTGACCTTGCCTCCACACGGGAATGGACATCATGCATATCAGTCACAAATACAACAGAACATTTTCTATGGAAAAAGGCTGCAAAGCATCATGAGATATGGTAAGGCCTTATCATTCCTGTAAGACAAATAATTCTGCCCACTATAATTAGCCATAGCAAGAAAGTCTCTTTCAATGGTAAAATATGAATAACAATGGTATCTACTTTACAGATGTATTGTGAATAGTCAACTTCCACATTTCCAACTGTGCCTCCCTGCCAGGAAACTCCATTCAGACTGAAATGGACATGTTTATAGATGAGATTAAGATTAGTTGGAGCTCACTTTATCTTTTAACTCCCTCTCTTCATAAAATATAGTTTTTTGAATTTTTAGAGTGATTAACTCAGACATAGTGAAAGCCTAAAATTATGTTACAGGTTGGTACAAGTTATAGATATTCTGTCATAAACGTTATTGCTTATAAGATATTATTTTAAGCCTTTCAAAACATGCAAAATGTGGGACTCCATGTCCCCTTGTGCTGGCAATTAGACACTGTGAACTCATACGCAGTGCCATCAGCCTGATGTGGAGGATGCAAAGGTCTTATAGAAATTATGTGCACCTGAATCTTGTCTGATACGAAGTGGCTGACATGTACTTACCGATCATCTTCATCAGCTTAACCAGATATTCGGTAAAACCACCCTTAGAAGATCTTTAAGTTCTGTCTTGCATAGTGTACCTTATGATTTCAATCATTTTTAATCTAAACATGTCTAAAATGTCTTAAATGCATTTGTAGTATTTTGTCTAATTAGTATTTTCATTAAGGCAAACATAATGATGTTTCCACATCTTAATTAGGTCCTTATGGGATAAAGTTATTCAATTAGAATAGAGGGAGACAGCCTCACTTCAGTGGAGTTACTTTCTGATCAGATCAGACATTCACAGTCATTCATAGTTCCTGAAATATGTAACTTCTTTTTAACTAATTAATTCATCAACTTAAAACCAAAAGTTTAGGATTTTTTTCATTTAGGCAGTGTGTGCATAAGAAACAATTCTACCCATGCAGACAGTAACAACACTAGCAAAATGTAATGGCATTCAGAATTCTGACTAAGAAAGATAAAAAGACACCAGCACATCTCAGGCCACACCCCTGATGTTAGTCCTATAGTCGCTGCAAAGTGAAACAAAACACGATATGCCCAATTTGATGCTGTGTTTGTATGTATGATTATAGAAATTACGCCCACAGCAGAGTTAAGCACAATCAGCACGTTGGAGTTATCCAAGTCGGAGGCGGTGAAGAGCAAGGACCCTTTTGTGCAACTTACTTGGATTTCTTCATGTAGAGCCAGTAGACAACACCAGCCACGAGCGCAGCGAGTAGGAGACCAACTACAATTCCCACAATTAGTTTTGCCTGGTCATTCACCTTTTCTCTGTTTTCATCTACAAGAAAGAAGAAAAGCCCATGCAATTACAGCCAGTGCTAAAGAGTTTGAAATGAAGTTGGTGGTGTTTTAACTTATTAATGATGACTAAGGCTCACTATCATGATTTACATGCAAACTTGTGATTTTAAAGGGTGAAAAGTTTAGAACTTTGACTATCTTGTCTCATTTGACATTGTAATTCAAGTCAAATTTGGACGGCTATGAAAAATCACTCATACAGGGACACTTCATAGATCTTGAGCTGATAGTTAAGGAAGGAGAGTTGAGTCTGCAGTATAGTACCTACCACTTATATCGTCTGCCTCATCGTGTTCTGGAAAACTTACTGAAATGAAAAATGTTAATATGAAATTAAAAACAAAATTTGTTGATAAGTGAAAGCCACCTTTACCATTATAGTATGATGTAATAATACTTAGATAAAACAGCTATTCTAGAACTAAGGGTAAAGACAAGGAAAACCACACTTGATAGAGCAAGAACTTCCCTACAAAGGAATTAATCTTGTTTTAAGGAAAGTAGTTAAAATGCAAATGTTTGAATCTGTTTGAGAAAATTTACAATCAACAAGTTATGGTATTTATCTAAAATCTATATTGATTTCCTAATGTCTATATCTTTCACTAGAACTTCTTTTTAGGAGAAACAAGTTGGCCCCTATAAAGTCTACAGTGTTGGGTCTCTCAGCTCTGCTCAACTTTTTCTGCCCCTGCTTAGGAGAATTCATTTTTATGTTCTAGGACACTACTATTAATTACGTTCTCAAAGAAGGAGTTGGGTGGAGGTTATAACTGAGGTACTCGAGACATTACACAGCACCCTACCCGATCTGATGTTTGCTAGACTTGCAAGTTTCTGATTGTGCTATGATCTTAGTACAGTTAAAACCCAGTGCTCTTGTGGATTATCATTAAATTACACAAATATTCTTTAGTGTGCATGAGTCTGCATCAGAATTCCCTATGATGTTAGAGAAAATTCGGGGTCTTACATTCCTCATCTTAAGTATTCAAGGAGTACAAAGTTTGAAATGATTGTTTCAAATACTGAGAAAAAGCTGAAGTATCTCTTTCAACAGTTAGTGCTAAATATATCTTTTCAGTTAAAAAAAGCAAAAGGATAGATTCTCTCTAGATAGTACAAATCAATACTCGCAGAATTGCATTGTGAGAAGTCAATGACTGGATTTTAATTTTATTTAGTTTTCACTCTCCAGCTAATCCTCTGGGCCTTTATTTTCTAGTCCATCTGTCAGGGGCCATTATCTTTTGAAATTGTTTTGTCTTACAAATTCCTATTTATTATATTCATAACACTAATGCAAGGATTCCAACTGATCAAGAAATAAACATTTGGCAGCAGGTCAGCTAACATCCTGTCTAAAAGTGAACTTTACTCTAGGCCAGTACTGATTTAAGGTTGCCATAGTAACAGCAACAGGAATAGTAACAGAAATGAAATGGCTTCTAATTTCCCAATAAATCATATTTTTCAAAATGTTTTTCTACCTCAAAAATATATAAACTATGATTTAAATACTGACAGATTCTTCAATTTTATCTAAGATAATTTCATTTATTTCCATTATGATTCAAAACTGATGAGAGATGGGAAACTTTTCCAAGCTGAGTTCATTAATTCTCATGTCTATTTTTTACTGTACTAATTTGATAATTGGTATATTTATGGCATTTTTATATAAAGTAAGGATAGGGTAAAAATACAATTAAATTGTAATATAAACTAATAGCAGAATTAAAAATTTATCAAATGTGTAATTACAAAATGCCTTAAGATAATCATTGAACTGACTTTGCTTGGATTAAATACGAGCCGCCCCTTTCTTATTCTCCCTTGCATTTGGGAAAATTCCTGTGTTGGGGAAAAGGGTCTGAGTCCTAATATATGAAGTAACTTAAACTGTGAAGACAAGGATAGTAAAATGAAAACCAGGTAAAAAGAAAAGTAACCTTATGGCGATGATATCAAATGCAAAACAAATGCATGAGACTTACCATGATGCAGTACAGGGAGATGGGACTGAAGATGTAAAGCTAATGAAGAATAACTTCAAATTTTCTTACGGTTTTAATGCCAGAAATGAAATACTCACTAGCAGAGACATTCAGGGAGTTTACTGTTCTCTCCAGTTGGTTTTCTGCTGTGCAAGTTAGTGTAACATTCTCCTCGGGGGAAATGATAATTTTACTATAATACCTGCCATTGATATAAGGAGACTCCTCTGTCTGGAAAAAGAAGGAAGATGAGTTTAGAAATGGAAATACATTTTACAAGTCTGGGACAGAAGAGTGGTAGACGACACAGGGCAGGCGTGATGTCCTACTGTCTGTGCTTAAGGGGATGTGGAAACTACAGATAAGGACTATCCAGGTTATCTACAGCATTATGGTTACGGTGGGCAGCAAAGAGATTAATAAAGCAATAATGGGATCTGTCTGTCTATAATTCTCTATGGAATTTTAATACATCCATCAAACTTTTCTGTTTTGATAGATGCTCAGTGTCAGTTAAGCTTTTCCCATGATACTTGTTTCAAAGCATGTTATTAGTCATTATAATCACTAGCTTCCTTTCAGGGAATATTAGCATTTAATTATTTGTGGATATGGTCAATGGGCTCTTTTTATTTTGCTGTAAACATTTATTCTATTATCTTAATTCTTTTCAAAACGGGTATCTATTCTCTTACCTTAAATATTATATCAAAGCTTAAATAATATAATATTTGTTTATGGGTAAATAAAACCATCATTTCTCTCAAAACTTCCCTGTGCTAAATAAAAAAAAAAGTAGATCCTTTGGTGATGACTTAAGGATTAGTTAAAATGCATTTGATTGTCCTGAGACACAAATGGGGCATTTCTGGATGTGTGACCTGGAAACATAAGAAACAATGCAGTAGTAGTGTTTCTTAGCCATTTATGCTTAATCTCTTGAGAATTCTCTGTTTAGATCCGTACCCTGTTTTTTGGAGGTCCTTTTAAAAAACTTTACAGGCTATTTTGTTTTGGGGTACATATTATAGTTTCTGATGTTGTGTTTTTATGGGATCTCTGCAGTGAGAACTTACGCCTCGGCATTGATGTGTTTCTTGTGCTCTTTATTTTGTTTGTTTGGTCATGTTCCATTTTGTTTGTTTTATTTAATCTTAATTTATTTTACTGTTATTTTTAAAAGTCTGCTTGCTTTTGAATGAGAGATAAAAAGAAAGGGTATATATTTAGTGAAAGTGGAGGTGGAGAGAATCGGGGAAGAGTTGGAGAAGGGGAAACTGTAGAACTGTATTCAGAATATATTGTATGAAAATTTATTTTCAATAAAAATAGGAAAAAATAAAAAAGTATATATAAAGTATATATATATATATACATATATATACATATATATATATATATCCTAACAAAAAATCTTAAGAAAAAGGATTTGAAAATTAAAAAAGAAAGAAAGAATGTAGTTGGTTCATTCTTGGGATTAGACACAAATACAGCACAAATCAAGCCAGTACGCATTCAATCTTTTCTTGGTCACTAACTTGAACTGTGACCTATATTTTCCTCCCTTGGCTTTATTCTTAACTATACTGTAACTGTCTTGAGGATAGATATGCAATAGCCTATGTTTCCTGGGAGCTATCTCCTGGCTGTACACTGGTTCATCATGATTTGGAGGGGGGAGCAAATACAATATTATGGATGGATCATCTCAGACCCAGAACAAGAAAAATACCATACCGTCTCTCGGGCTAGATGCAAGTCCTTCTCTGTGACAATGAAAAATGGCATGGTTGTTTCTATCCTTGTGGTACGTGTACCTGCTGTACTCCCCAAGTCTTTGTGCTTGCTACTTCAGTCTATAAAAAATTTACTTGCTTCCTTCTAGCATGGCCTTTTACATTATTATATTCATTTATGCATCAGATTTATGTGTGCTTTTATTTCTTCTGTCTACTTTCCATGTCAGCATTATCAGTACCTACAGGTTCTTTTTGAATGGCATGTAACTGAATGATAGAGAAAACCAGTAGAGCAAGGAGGAAACATTTGTATTCTTTGAGCATATTACTTTTAGCATCCGATTCTATAAAGTACTTCTACACAATTCGGGTCTTTATTCCGATTAGAGGAGCATGCATCTTCTCAGACTTGATGGTCTCCTTGCCTCCTTGCCCTCCCAGGAATGAACTTTTTACTTGCGTGTCTCAAAATGTGTTTAATCCAGTCAGGAGTCATTGGCTTCAGGCGTGACCACTCTGAAGGCTCCCTGCTCTTGAGCATATGCAAATGTATCTGTATGACTCAGAGACAAGAGCCCAGATCCACCATGCCTAGCAAATGATATTATATGAGCTGAACCAGTGGCTCGCTTCTCCACAGGGGAATGTGGAGTTTTCAGCTTAAAATTCATTTGCATCGTTTTGTTTTATATGTGTCTGCTGAAACCTTAAGTGGAGAGTCTGTGTCCTGTGGCTCTTTAACCGGTTCTATGATCTAAGCAGACATGAGAACTACTACAAAGAAAGTTTAACTAACGTTATAGTAGCACCCAAAAAGATTAATTCATGGGGTTAAAGCTCTGTACCTTTTAAAAGGCTGGTTTGTTCTCTCTGTCTTATTGTCTCTCTCTTTCTGTGTCTGACTTTGTATTAAGATGAAAATATTCACAGTGTTTGTAAGTCGAAAATCTTTGTGGCTAATGGAGTATCTTACAAAGGCTACAGATATTACATTTAGATTAACATTGTGTTTTGTCCAGGAGGGTACAACCTCGATGTTACATTTGGCTATTCTTGTTCTGGTTCTAGCCCTATAATAAGCAAACTGGACCATGTATTTCCAGGCAGTGACTATGTGGGTCACTACCCCTGGAGTCCAGATTCAATAAGCTATATCCTTTAAACACATGTTAACAGGCAAAGTAATGCCGGCTACTTGTACATTTTATGGTGCAGAAAAGTATATACCTTAATGATTTAATTATCCGTTTCTCAGGAATTAATGACCATGGAGAAGCATCTAGTTTTAATTCTTTTAAAAGCAGATACCACATAGTGGTTTTGGGATTAAAACCATGGACCTGGGACTTAAATGTGTTCTTTGATGCATGTTCTCCTTCAGAGAAAATGAAGATGTCAGCAAACACTTTCTCTGAGCATATGTTGCATATTTCATATGGTAACCAAAGCAGCCTACACTTTAGTTACCTAAATAAAACTCAACTTGGGACCAGGGGCAGCACTGAGGAAGAAAAATACTTGCTTGGTTTATGACACTTCCACTGCCGGTAATGGTCCACTGTATAGCTGGCTTCGGAAACCCTTCCACATGGCAAATTATGGTTTTAGACAGTCCACTGGGGTCAGTTTTCTTCGTCATTTTGATTTGAGGTTTACCTAAAATATTGTTACAATTGAGACATTACAATTGAAATATTAAAAAAGACCAAATATCAAATACTTAAAGAAAAAAATTGCTGCTGATTTAATTCATTACCTTCTACAATAAGTGTCAGTGTTTCCCTTTTCTTCAGCCCTTCAACCTCCTGAAGAGCAGTTTCACAGACGTAGTTCCCGGCATCCTGATAATGAAGGCTAGAAAATGATGGGCTCGACCGGAGCCTGACATTATCCTGGTAAAACACAGAGTGCATTACTTCAGAGGCCACAGCTTTCGTTTTTATTTATTTTTATTTTTAGTCACTGTGAGTGACGTGTGTGTGTGTGTGTGTGTGTGTGTGTGTGCATGTGTGCATGGTGGCAGTTTAAATCTGTGGTACATGCACTGGATGTGTGGATGACTACACCTGTGTATGAGTATATGGGCATCAAAACAGGTCATCTCTTGTCCTCCTCTAATATCATCTGTCTTATTGACTTGGGATGGGGTCTTTCACTGAACCAGAAGCTTGCGTTTTCTGCTAGGGTGGCTGGCTCCGGAGCTCCTGGAATCAGTCTGTCTCTCAATCCCAATGCTGGGGATTCAGACACTTAGTAATATCTGGTGGGTGCTGGGATTACAAGATCTTCATGCATTGAATGAAGGGATTAAGTTCTTACTCATTGAGCTATCTCTGCAGCCCCACAATTGTGACTACACACACACACACACACACACACACACACACACAAACACACACACGTCCTATATATCCATATATATATATGTATATACATATGTATTTTATTATTAAAAATACGGGGAAATGGGGTCTTACACTTGGATTATCTAATTGTTTGAAGGATGTAACTATATGAACAGTGCCATGGGTTTATACTGAGAAAAGTCTCAAATGTCAGTCCCTACTTACTGACTTACTGTTAGGACTGTTCCATAAGCCATTCATGAAATCTAAACAGTGCTAGGCATAAATGCTCAAGACTTATTTGATCTGAATGACTATCAACACCAGTGTTCCATTATAGAATGATAAAAATTATAAAAATATTCAGTAAGAAAATCTTTCTGTGCTTCTCAGCTTTTCCTTTTTTTTTTGGTTTTTCAAGACAACTACTCCAATTTCTAAAAAAAAACATTTAATTTTTTAAAAAGTTACTTGACATCATAAGATAATCATATTTTCAGGACTTTAAATTAAAAAGCAGATAATAAGACAAAATTCTAAGATTATAGGGTTTTGTACCTTAGGATTTTTTTCTGTTCATTTTCCATCAACTAATGTTGAGTAAAAATGTTGCTAAGCAATAATGACATTAGGGTTCACCCAATAAGAGTGACTGCATTTCATGCTTAAAGTAGTTGACTTATTTCCCAAATCCACTGACTATCCTACTTACAAGTTATCTAGCTTTGTGACCATTAAGTACTATAAATAGTACATGTTAAATAAGGACAATAAAGAGTGGTGTTGTAATTATCTGAGAGAAGACAAATGGTGAAAAGAGAAAGAAACTGTTCTAAGAATGAGAGAATCCTGAGTATGGAGGTGCATGCCTTTAAACCCAGCACTCAGAAGTTGGAGCCTAGCTGGGTCTACATAGCTAGTTTGAGGTCAGCAAGTGAGACACTTTTTCTGAGAGAGAGAGAGAGAGAGACAGAGACAGAGACAGAGACAGAGACAGAGACAGAGACAGAGACAGAGAGAAAGAGAGAGACAGTCTAGCATTTAGACTACAATACAATAATATTTTGTCAAGTAGAAGTTCTGGTAAGAAAATGCCTTTATGATGTAGGTGGAGACTGCTCTTTCATTTTCTGACTGCTTGGACACAAATAATCACACAGAAACTATATTATTTACAACACTGTTTGGTCAATGTACTCTTAGCTAGCTCTTACATCTTAAATTAAGTAATTTTTATTATTTTTTGTCTCACCACAAGGCTGTGGCTTACCGGGTATAGTTCTGGCATGTCCTTCTCTGGTAGCAACATTGGTGTTTCTCTGACTCCGCCTATTCTCTCTCTCTATTTCTGTTCTGATTTCCAACTTGGCTTTCCTCTGCTAAGCCATTGGCCCAAAGAACTTTATTAATTAACCAATGTTAATAAAAAATATTCACAGCATATAGAGGAAAATTCCACATCAGCATGATTATTATAAGATAATCTTAACCCATGTTTTAAATGATGTGGATATTTATTTTCTCATAACCTTGTCCATGCTGGGGAGTACTAGCCAAAGTTGCAAACAGTGGTACCATGTACATGGACTTCTGATTTAAGGAAAAGTCTGACTCAAAACACCAATTATACATCCTCCTTTCCCACTCGACAAATGTAGAAATGACTGGGCTCCAAATCACAGTCTTTGTTTTATAGTTACATGACTATATGAACTCACAAAGGAAATCCCAAGAAAGAGCATAGAATATTCTAGTTGCTTCCTAGGGTTTAGAGGTGAAAGGGCCACTTAGCATAAAAGAGCTCATCATTCAGAAGGACCTGCTTTTAGAGACTAAAACGTTTTCTCAGCACCAAAGGGAAGGCAAGAATGGTGTGACCGTAGCACAATAGTCATACTCCAGAAAGCCGGAACTTGAGCCTTTATTCTCATGTGTGAATTTTCTGATTTATCTGCCTGAATTTCATCGTAAATGATGGGAAAAATAAGGAACGAGCTGCTACCGGCAGGATGTCAAAATATTGGCAGTTAAAATGTACTATAAAAGGTTCATCCTTAAAGTATGTAATTGCATGTGCTTGTGTGTGCACATGCGCGTGTGGATCGCTCTTCATTATATAATCATAAAGCAACACACCAAGCTAAGTCCAACCCATCCATTAGCAATGCCACAGTGCAGCTGAGTGCCTCTACAACTTACTGTGGTTTGACAAGCCCTAGAGAGGAGAGGCGTGAAATAGCACATGGGTGTGAGCATACAAGCCAAGCATAAACATGCACACTAGAGTGTAAAGGAAGATACAAAGGCTGCTAAAAGAACTCATCCTAAGCGGCAGGGCAGCAGCAAAGATGCGGACTCACTTTCATCCACACCACGGTCGCATTCCTACTGGCAGATATTGTGCACGATACAGGCAGGGCGTCGCCAATCTGCTTGGTCACTTCCCCACTTGGGTTTAAGGATAAATCCAAATCTGTGAGACAGAAAAAAGCCAGCCTGAATTGAAAACTACAAGAAGGCAAGATACACGTAAAATAAAAATCATCTTTCTTCTAACGTACTTGAATATCAGAACTGACTTATGTGTGTAAGACAACTGGACTGCAGAAGATTCTGCTTAGCCTTACAAGCTAGCAATGATGGTAACTTGGACAAACACATGGACGATTGAACTGAATACGCACCGATTTTTACTTAACATAATTGATGTTTGGGGTGCATGTAAATATTTCTGGTGGAACTTATCTTAAGAAAAAAAGCCAGCTCACTTCAGAAAGGAAATACGAATGAGTAGGTAAACACAAAAAGCAGTTGATAAGGCATTGCAGTGGAAAATCACATATATTTAGACAGCAGGTGATAAATGGGAAAACTACGAGAAAGTGCAGATGTTTCTTCAGAGAAAATTGACAAATAGTTGAATTATCTTTGAAATGCTATTCCATTTTTCCATGCAGTTGAAATTTTGAATAAGACCTATTATTAGGTACACTTTCAACGGATAATTTTAAACATGCACAGGATAAGCATGTCTAAGGATGTAGAGCCTTTCAGATGAAAAATCATTTTTTAAATATAAAACTTATAATATTATTTGTAGGAGAAAGTTGAATTCAATTGAACATATACTGTCATACAGTTCCTATGTTCTGGGCACTAATGGAAGATCCATACACGATGATGACTTGACAACACAATAGGTCAGAGGTACTACACAATCCACCTCAGTGCATTCACGTACGAAGGCAGAACCTAGTAACAAATCTATTACACAGTCAGATCTCCGTAATTACCCGTTGAACTACTCAGTCATAGCATAAGCAAACATTTGCAGGAGTAAAGAGAGCAAAATCAAACTTGTTTCAAAGCAGAAAGGCTTTGTATGAGACACTGTTGTTGTAGTCTCTTAATAACTAACTGCTTTGGTAGGTGAGGACACAGCTTAGTCTGTTCCATGTGGACAAAACCCGAAAGGTGAGAGAGAGCATCAGGCTGCTCAGTGTTGCATAATTTAGGACTGATGTTGTAACTCACACAATGTATATCTAACTATAGAGTTAACTCTAGACCAGAAGTTCTTCTGTGCTTTTTGTCTCTCTTTTATGATTTCATTACAATTTGCCAATCATTTTCTGTGTCATTCTTTAAAAGGAATATGTATGATGTATGGATGTGGTAATAACTTGTTGTGTGTATATGTGCATATGGGTGTTATGTACTTATGTGCAGGTATATATAGAGGCCAGATGTCAATGTCAGCTGAATTCCTATATTTCTCCATTTTTATTTTTAAAGATAGTCTTTAATCATAAAACTGAAACTCATCAATTTGCCTACACTGGGGAGCCAATGAGCTCCAGAGATCTGGCGGTCTCTCATCTCCCCACCCTAATTTTCCTTCCCATTTCTGGGGTTGTAGACTTCTACCTAGACATGTTTTTTTATTTGGTTGCTGGGGACTGGAATTCAAGTCCTCATGATAAGGCAGTAGGCAATGTACTGACTCAGGCATCTGCTCAACTCCATCAATGCCATTCTTAGTGGTTGTCTTTGATATGAAGTAGTACCCATCATGAGAGTGATGACCTGCCTTGATTTCCTCTGGCATATACACAGGACCTGGCATATCAAGACTCTTATTCACATATTTTCTACTTTATGTTAATATTAATAGCTGTGCCATCTTGTAGAAAAATGGTTTCACTAGAACGTTTAGGTGAATGACATTTGTATGAAGGGAAACTTGGGAGCCTTTGTAAGTAGAGTCAAGAGGTAGACAGCGAGAAGACACAGGATTTTTAAAGGATAAAATCAACTTTGAAGGCTCCTGTGAAGCAGCTCTGTCAGATTTGGCAGAGGAAGAGTTGCTGTTTTAACAGTAATTCAGGATCATTGGAATATGGTCTTGTTGCAAGGTCTGGTCTGCATCCCTGTGTATATATGGGTCCTGCTTCTCCACCAACATTTTGCTTAAACAAATCTCATTTTTGTGAAACAAGGAGCCGAAGATAAAAGGGCAAAATAGAATTTTCATGTTAGAATATCATGTATAATAACACGATGATGAGCATAATCATTCTTTAGCCCTTAAGGGGAAGTTCAGGCCTTGAAACCAACATTCCAGTCTATCTATGAAAACAAGAATGCATTAGAATAATAAAATGCACCAATTACCCTTCCTCATACTTTGTTTGAGTTTCCTTTCTGTAATAAAATATCATTGAGGTATGATGTGGCTGCCACCATGTCTTCATCCTTGTAGTCTGTAGTCCAGCCTTCCCTGGCTATTCTACATGCTATACACAGAGCAGCTCCTCCCTATTAAGATTCTGTGTGTCTGTGTACCTAACATCTCTCAGTCATAAGCACAAGTCTAGGAACTGGAATATCGGAAACTAGTCTCAATATGATTGACAGGGATATCAGATAACTAATCACAGATACTTGTATTTGTAGGCTGTGTTCCTTTCATTTCCATCATAGAACAGGGTTAGATAAATGGTCCCATGACTGACTGGCCCACAGAGAGGGGGAAAATGGCACTATTGTTCTGAGCATGAGGACAGAAAAAACAAAAGAAAGGGCTTGGCTGTGAATAGATTGCAGAACTTTACTGTTGCCACCAGGTCTCCTCAGATAATCAAAAGTCACCACATCATTGTATTATTCCCCATTGAGCCCTCTAGCTTCAGGGCCTCACCTGTATGCTTTCCAAACATTGTAAATTGAGGACACAGCAGCATGGGCTTAGGGCAGCTTCCTTTAAATTTTTTTTGACTTTGTTTTCGTCCTTTCCTCTGTCTAAACAAATTCCATTCTGACTGACTGTGAGCTCCAGGTCCTCCACATTGTTCTCTAATGATGCTTTTTGACAAATTCTTGGTGTTTGCTTTCAGGGAATGTGGTCAAGGTGGACAGCCTAGGTCCTGTGCTTAAAGCTTGCAGATGTTTTGCATTCCTCAAAGTCCCTGTGCTGCAGAAAACCTTATACTAGACTCCAGGCCATTCTCTCTGATGATCTTCGGTTCCCTATCTTCACTACTGCCAAATCTCATTTCCAAAACAAAGAAAAAAGAAACAAAAAACAAAGCAAAGTCACCTCGTGTTCTGTAGGACTACGACAAATCATTTCTAGGAGAAATCTTTCTCATTTCATTGTTGGGTGAAAAGTTCATTCAGCCTACATCCCTAAACAAGAGGCACTGTTATTCTAAACAATGTATGAGTTCTATTCTTACCATGTGGCTGTGTCAATGAAAAAATAAATCATTACTTTTAAGAAGCATCTGATATGTTAGCACTGTCAACTTTTATGATTTATGAAATAAAGAAATCACTCAAATTTCATGGCTGGTCTTTCCAGTTTTGGAAGATTTCTTTATTTCATTGTTTTGTGTGGATGAGATTCTTGCCTGCATGTATGTATGGGAGACATGTGTGTGACTGGTAATCTCTGAGGTTAGAAGAGGGCATTGGGTCCTCAGTACTGGAGTTACGAATACTTGTGAGCCCCCACCTGAGTGCTCGGGAAGTGAACCTGGGTTATCTGCAAGAACAAGAAGTGCTCTTAACCACTAAGCCATCTCCAAGCCCTCCACATGGCTGTTCTTAATGGATCTTTTCCCCTATAGTATTCTTTGAGACTAAATATAATTTTGTAGCCTCTGGAGTCCTCCAAGTAGATTAAAATTTAATAAAAGGTGTCACTCAAGGTGATTTTTGAAGAGGTTATCTTTCCAACAATTTATTACCCTTTAGCTCTTAGTCACCTCTACTTCATCTCCCAGTGCTGAATATGTAGTAACTTCATGTTGCCTGGATCTGAGTGCTAATATTATTCAGTAATTTTAAAATGAGATATATAATCTACATTCTTCCTGGTAAAATGCAAATCTTGTTAATATCAAGAACGTCTAAAGAGAGCTTAGGGGTATAGCTCAGTAGCAGAATGCTTACATAGCATGTACAAAGCTCTGGGTTCCATCTCCAGATCTGCATAAAATAAATTATGCAAAGTATACATATATATATTTATATATTCAGCATACATATATTTCATTGTATAATGAGTTATTTAAAGATCACATCCAAATTACTTAGTGTTACAACAAACTGAACGCATTTAGAAGAAAGGATTTTACCATTGACAACTTAGCAGTTCCCAGACTCACACAAGAATTCAGTATCACAGTGGTAACCTGCATGAAAGCTGAGCTTTTCTGATACTTTTAACAGAGTGAATGGAAACCAAGCTGTTTAAGAAAGATAAGTCTGCACTTAGAAAAGTTAGCTAGGTAACATTATTGGATTCCTTTGAGGTGCAGCATGTCCTGAGGAGGTGACTTACAGTGAACTGTGATGGCTGTGGAAGCAATCATGCTTTTTTGGTCCATGAGCGAGCATTTGTAGTCTCCTGTGGCATTGCGTCTCACATCTGTCAGTGTGTAAGTATTTGAGCTTCTTATTCCCTCAAGCTGTCCCTTTGGATGGAAGCAAAATGTCAGAAGGTTACACTTGGTAGCAACAATAGGAACGATTACAATTCTTGAGGAAGGTACAATTTTCTCAAATATGAGAAAAAAGTGGCCAAACTTTTTGATTAGACAAAAATGAACAAACTCTGTTTGTTCTACAAACATCCGAGAAACAATTAATAGCTTGACACTAAGTTTTGAAGAAATATTTTATGTTGTATTGATACCTATTTTTTCCGGCATAGTTTGAGTTTGAATTATTTTTTTTTTGAGACAAGTTTTCTCTGTAGCTTTGGTGCCTGTCCCAGAACTAGCTCTTGTAGACCAGACTGGCCTCGAATTCCCAGAGATCTGCCTGCTTCCTGAGTGCTGGGATTAAAGGCATGTGCCACCACTTCCTGGCGAGTTTGAATTTTAAAGCAGTTTTTTTTTTTAATACATATACCCTTTTTCTCCCTATATCTACACCAGTATTTGAGGAATTCTAAAAGAAAACACGAATTGGGTCTTGGGATACACACCTTTACTTGCAGCATTCAGGAGTTGGTGGCAGGATTGCAAGTTTGAGGAGAGATTGAGCTATATCGTGAGACTGTCTCAGTGAACTGAAGAATGGAGATGTAGCTTAGAGGCAGGGAGCTTGCCTGGAATGTGCAAGCCGCTGGTTTCATTCAGAGAGAAAGAGAGAGAGAGAGGCAGACAGAGAGACAGAGAGACAAGACAGGTAGACAGAGAGAGAATGAGAGAGGAAGAAAAGCAGAGCATACAGAAGAGGAAAAAGGGAAGAAGAGGGGAGACAAGCAGAGAGAGGGGGACAGAGAGAAAGCAAACAAGCAGATAAGAAAGCCAGTCATTTATCCAAATAATAATGATAGACAGAAATGAAAGAAGCAGGGAAAAGAATGAAAAGCAAAAAGAGAGCAAGAGCACGAAGGAGGAAGATGAACAAAAGAAAGGAATCAATCAGAGGAGAACAAATATAGAGGGCAGGAGTATATGCTAACAGCAACCGAGACAATCAACAGACCTACTTCTAAAGACAGACATGAGTTTGGCTCTAAAATCCCCCACAGCCAAAGTAGAAATTTGGTTTCAAAACTTCTACTTGTAAACGAGAAAATGGTAATATACAAATTTAATAGGAGGAACAATTTTATTTGCCAACATTTATTTTTTTGAGAAGTTTCTCTTGTACAGATGTTCTCAGTAATGCAATGGGTGATACCATCAGCCAGGCTGTGAGTGAATTCACAGTAATCCCACTATTGCAGCTTTTACTAAACAAATGCACTAATTGGTAGCATATAGCTTTCCTCAATAAGAAGGTGATGAAAACACTTAGGCTTCAAATCACAAAGAATGCAAATATTTAAAGAAATTTCCTAAAGTAACCCCTATGCAGACCATTACTTTCAGCTATGATAAGTACTGTGATAAAGAGCCCACACGATTATTCTACCAACCCAGCTAAACTACACAACAGAACTGTCTTTGCTTTCAAAGACCGGAGCCTGCCCAGAGCAGCCTGTGGGTGGATGGATCCTCATTCACATTAGACCATTTGCAATCATGTCTTGATTTTACAGTGATCTACTTCCGAAGAGCAGATTTTGTTTCTTATTTGGATGATTACACCCTGAGTTTCTGCAATTATGGTTTCCTGTGGTTGCCTGTTTTTCCTCCTTGTCTCTGAACTCTCTAAACATCAATAAAAAGAAGAAAGAACATGGGATGGGGTTACTAAAGCTTTCAACGGAATTCTACAGGTGGTGTTTTGTGTTTTCTATTCCCAAGAATAACGCGTTCTTCTCACTTTAGCTACCCAAGTACATGCAATTGTTCATGTCAGTTAGAAGCCAGACAATGGGACAAAATGATAGTCGTCATGTTCAACCAATGCTTAAGCACTTACCGGTAAGTAAAACATGAACTCCTCAGGAGGCGGGTTGCCATTCCCCAAGCACTGAAGAGTGATGTTGTCTCCTTCTTTGATGGCAGTTTTTGGTGGCAGCACTTGTATTGTCACCTGCTCTGTAGGATCTGCAGGAGTCACAAGCAGAAGTTAACCATTTTTGTCAAGTACCAAATTACTCTGTGCATACAATGTAAATGACTAAATTATACACAATTTTCTCAAGAAGCTAGTAATGGTAATTACTTAAATGTATCTTTTTATAGAGGGATTGAAGTTAATAGCCACTTGCTATACCAAGTACTAATCTTAGTTAGAGCAAACTACAAAGAACCGTGTTACATAAAAAAAAAAATCAATTTCTTCTTAGCAAAATGTCGTTAACTGAGGTGGCAATGACTGTAATTATTTTATGTGTAAAAGACCAGTGGAACAATCTCACCGCGTGACTTCATTATAAGGAAATTGAATGGTGTTATATGAATCTTATAGCTTGGAAAGACTAAATTGGGTAGCAAAGCCACTAAAGCTACTGGATACCATCATGCCCTTACTATACAATAATAAAAGTAAAATGAAGAGACATGAGCTAAACAACACCAGCAGTATTTTTTGGCATGCAAGAGGACTGATCTACTTTAAAAAATTAATTCCATGAATACACACATGCGCGCGTGCACACACACACACACACACACAAACACAAAGACAGAGAGACAGAGGCAAAGGACAGAGACAGAGGACAGAGAAAGTGAAAACATGAAGGAGGGTTCATCTGTATTTCTGTGCTTTGATTGGTTAAATAAAAAAGCTGTCTGGGCCATTTGGTAGGGCAGGACTTAGATAGGCGGGGAAAAGAAAAGAGGACACTAGGAAGAAGACTGGGTCAGAGCCAGCCCCAGGAAGCTCCCGCCGCAGATGGATGTATCTTAGAACAGTCCGGTAAGATCACCACCTTGTGATGACATACAGACTTTTATAATGGGTTAGTTTAGATGTGAGAGGTAGCCAAGAAAAGGCTAGAGATAATGGGCAAGGCAGAGTTTAATTGAATACAGTTCTCATGTGGTTATTTTGGGCATAAGCAAGCAACCAGCGGCTGAGCGGGCCAGCAGCTGACGGCTGGGGAACACAACATGCACCTCTCCACCCATTTACAACAAAAACAGAGATTAAAATTTTTCTGTAGTCCATAAATATTGTTGTTATTCTATTCTGTTCTTTAAAATAAGACATGGCATAACTCCTACTACACAGTGGTTAATTTCTGCAGATAAAACAGAAGTATTGAGTATTTTTTAATACATAGGACTACCCAACAGTCGAATGCCAAGTGAATTAAATACTTCACACAGTAGAACATTATCCAGTAAGTAGAAAGTGAAAGGAAGTAGTGGTGGCTTTAAACATGATTGACTTTCTAATATCCATGCTTTACATAGCTGGATAATGCCATGAAGGATGAATTTTGAGGAAGATAGACAAAAACGAATAATGATTGAGTTATCTTCCTGTTTTAAAATATATGACCTCAAGACCCAGCAATACCACTTTTGGGTATATACCCAAGGGATACTCAATTATACCACAAGGACATATGTTAAGTTATGTCCATAGCAGCATTGTTTGTAATAACCAGAACCTGGAAACAACCTAAATGCCCCTCAGCCTAAATATGGATAAAGAAAAAATGGTACATTTACACAATGGAGCACTATAGAGTGGAAAAAATAATGACATCTTGAAATTTGCTGGCAAATAGATGAATCTAGAAAATGCCACATTGAGTGAAGCAATCAAGACCAAGAAGACAAATATAATATGCACTCACTCATAAATGTTTTTAGACATAAAACAAGGAAAAATCAGTCTACAATTCACAACTTCAGAGAACCTAGACAACAATGCAGACCCTAAGAGAGACATACATGGATCTAATCTACATGAGAAGTAGAAAAAGACAAGATCTCCTGAGTAAATTGGGAGTATGGGGATCATGGGAGAGGGTAGAAGGGAAGGGGTAAAGAAGAGAGGGCAGTGGAGAAAAAATATACATTTTTATTGTCTAAAAGACAATAAAAAGATTTGTGAACAGAATGCTCTACAAAGACCTATTTTATTATTAATAAGGGGTAGTTTGAGAAGCCCCCCTTCATTTCTTGGAGTCATTTAAGTTAAATACAGTAGAAAACTTAGAACTATTGTTGCTGATTGCCTCTGACACTGATCTACATGTGGACATCTGGGCATCACTAAGTCCTGAGACTAAAAGTGAGGTTTTCACACCGCTTTAGGTTCATTGCATGTGTTTATTTCTGGATTTATTGCAGGTAGTTCTCCAACCAGCAATTCTCAGTAGAATGGAAGAAGCAAATAAAACTTGCTTTTAGCATCTCACTGGCAGCTGTCATTTCTGGGTATTTGTCCTATAGCCACTTCTCTTTCTTTTTCCTTTTTCTTTATTGTTGGTATACCTCAGTTGCATAAGATAGTGGGGCTCATCACGACTTCTGCAATGTGTGTCAGGTGCACACTTTGATGTGACCCTCTCTCAGAAGGGACCATTGGCACATCTCTGATCAAGGCTGATATTAGAACAGTCAGGACCATGATGTCTCTGACTTCCTCTTCTATTTCAAAGCCCTTCCTTTGTAACCCTTTTCAATTTTGTCTGTACTAGAAAGACAAAGAACTGAAGTCTGATCAGAGGATTATGGTAACACATTTGTACTTTTACAGTAGCTTTCTGGGCCTCTTGTATGCCTAACTAACTGATGATCACTTGTACTTTTGCTCCAGATTTTGGATTTTCTCTGCTTATTAATAAATCATCATTCTTCCCATTATCCTGACTTTCTGCTTTGTCTCCTCTAATCCATTCTAGTACTAAGCCTCAGTGCTTCATGCGTTAATATAGCTTACATTTGATTCTTCCCTTCTAGTCACACTTAACTTTCTTTGTCTATGCCCTAATTAATCTACACATGAAATGATGCTATCAGATCTCATTTGTTCCTTCACCTTGAGCCTTCCTTTCCCTTTGAACTCTTTCATAGCTATCTTTTCTAAATTGGGTTTCAAAGATAATCATTTGAATATTATAATGATATTCAAAATTCATCACACATTTCCTATACTTTAATATTTGAAATGAGCATTCTGTAATTTACTACACATGGTTATCGAGCATTTACATTAAGTGAGTTTGTTATATTTCACCACTTACATGAACCCCTACAAAATTAGCCCATTAATTTTTTTCACACACCTATTTGTTCACTTATCCTTCCATGCAATGATTTATTAGTTTAGTATGAATATGTCATAAGTAACATGTAAGAATCATAAAGTTGAGAAATGTCATGCTCTTTGCTTTAGTAAATTTCCTCTATTTATGAGAAAAACAAATTTAACCATTTAGACTGTAACATTAGACATTGCAAAAAAGATAAAACCTAGATGTTAGAGCCTAGGAACCTTCCAAGATGGTTTCCTTCTAGAACCATGTTTTGTAGAATAAGTAGGGGCTTCCTATATGATAAAGACAAAACAATGA
This sequence comes from Dicrostonyx torquatus, assembly GCA_028555095.1. Classification (NCBI taxonomy): domain Eukaryota; kingdom Metazoa; phylum Chordata; class Mammalia; order Rodentia; family Cricetidae; genus Dicrostonyx; species Dicrostonyx torquatus. Next base: position 3,547,522 of record JAQHUG010000195.1, read on the forward strand.
TAACACACAGGAATGCATGGCAATTGTATTCTCGCAGAGGAACATGGTCAGGATAAAAGAATGTGTGGTTATGAAGGTTGACACACAGTGCATGACTGTGGCTGAAACAGACTCAGGGAATACAGCCACCAAGAGCGTGAAGATGAATCTGAGCACACCGTGGTGTCAGTGAAGAAGTTTAGTCACAGGGAGGATGCAGATTTTAGGAAGAGAGTTCCGATGGCAGCAAGATGAGCACTTTGTTGAGGGTAAGGAGAGAAAGGTAAGTAGCCAGGAATAGCACTTTAGTGATCATTGCAGAAAGCACAGGGAACCAGGAATGGTTGTGTGAAGTCAGTACAAGAGGCAGAAATAAGGTAACCACAGAAAAGAGAGAGAAGAAGGACCAATACATCCTACTCAGGCTCTCTCAGGTTGAAACCTTTCATCCACTTTTTTCTTGCATGTCCTCTCCTATCATTTTTCTCTGCCTCTGAAGGCTCCCTACATCAATGGTTTTTCATATATTCTCAATAGATCATTAGCAATAATATTATCATATCATTTTTTAATAAGTTCACTGGGAAGCACCTCTTTACATCCACTGGATCTTTTTATTTGAGTGATGTTCAGTAATCTGTGTTCTAGAAACTCCTTCATATTCTACTAATGTGTTCAAGAGTTTCAAAATCACTGTTCTGGGACACATGACCTTTCAGGACTTGCCATTCTGTTCCCATGACATTTATCACTTGCAATCTCACACTAACAATTTCCTTCTGATGTGTCTTGATCCTCAGCTGGAAGAACAACCTTTTTGAATGCACTACTTTGTGTCATCATCAAGAGGCCTGTGCTGCCTTCTCATTCCAAATACTCCCATATATACATGGAATTATTATGTCAATCTCATGTGTTCAAGGATTCATCCAGCTGCCCACATTTATACATGGCACTCACATACATTCAAGTTCCTTCTGAAGCCACATTCCCAAGTCCTAATATTCGTTTTGGTTATTTTTAAACTTAGGAAGCTAGTCAGTCATAAGGTAGTATTTACCCATCCTTTTTAAGGAAATAGCCAGTAGGCATTAGGAATTCCTATAAAACACATATCAGTATGCTATGACTGGAGAGTATTGCAGGGAATTGGACAAATTAGAGATCAAATCTTTAAAGAACATAACACTTCATAGAGTACAGAACACATATTAATAACTAATATGTGAAAAAGTAGAGTTTACTGTTAAGTGGTAAACATTTTTTTCTACATGTTTTCCAAGGAAAAGGAGATTATTTGCACATAAAAGTTTGGGGGTGAGGATTGAAAGCAGAAGATTAAGAGGAATTGAATCAGAACTTCAAAGATTAAAAGTTTTTAAATATTATTTCTAATACATTACAACCACATAATTGTATATTCAGTTACTTACAGTAAATATCAAAGACTGCTTGCTCCGAATGAATTGTCTTCTGGCCAGAGGGTCCATAATATGTCACAGAACAAGTGAATGGCATTTGGATGTCAGCCTTGGTTGTCTTATACTCCAAGGATGAAGTCATGGTATACAACTGAGTAACTGGATCAATTTCATTTTTAAAAAGTATGTCCACCTCTAAAGAAAGTAAAAAACACCAATGATAAATGCTAACACTAGAAAGCCTCAATCCATAAGTAAATGTCCCAATACATTTCAGAGGTGAGTTTGTCCTACTAATTGTCTTTAACAGGAGAGAAAATTGACACTCAACAAGGTAAGATGTCATTTTAAACCTGTGAATCAGAGGCATAGGCAAAAATAGAATTCTGAAATTCTATCTCCCACTCAATTTAATTAACTTTTAGAACATGCCATATATAGAGATACTCCTTTCTGCTTCTAATTCTTCCACACAGGCGATAAAATAGTATCTAATTACTCAATGAGTTAAGAGGCTCTTAGTGTAACTGAACTGTAAGTTGTAGATAGAGAAGGGGAGACAGCATGTTCAGTTCCAGACAGCTCATAAAATGAGTAGCCTATATAATATACAGAAAGGTCATGGGCATTCATTGCCTGACTCGGACTCACCTCCTAAGAGGGGTTGCAGAACTTTCCCATTCCTATACCATGTGATGTTGCCATCTGGGTAACTCTCCCTTGAAATGCAGTCACCCAACTGAAAAATGAAAAAGAAAATTTCCTCATTTTAAACAGTTTCAAATCCTTATTTCATGGAAGCTTCGGATTCTTCAGGAAAAAGAGTATCTTAAATGATTTATTTTCCATTTTGACTAAGAAACCACCCTTTGAATCTTGAATAAAATAATAATTCATATAAGAAATTACAGTCCTGCCCATTTTAAAATACACAATAAAGCTTTCCACTATACATAAAATCACATCCATTAGGAATTACCAAATTTGTTTTGATGCTATTTATTTTTAGTATTAACTAAATGACTTTATAACTATATTAATATTGATTATTGCTGTGGTTCATAGATTTTCAAATGCAAGAAACATTTAGTGTTAAAATGTGGCACCTCTCCAATTTCATTTTCATTTCAAAGTATAAATACTCACCATATTCCATAATCCTCAGCTCAGTCTTCAAGTGAGTTGCAACTAAATTATTCAATGTTTATCAAACACTGGTTAGTAAAATTAAATAGGATTCAAAATAATTTAATCTTACCTGCCCCCACAAACACAAAGGAATATTGAGGTATTTTAGTTAATTAGGATGAGATTATTACCCAATTGATGTGCTTACGTGTGTAACTCCATTTTGCCTGCCTACCAGTTTTACTTCCTGTCACATCTGTGATAATGTGATTGTTTATTTCTATTGTCTCTCACTGTGTACTTCAAACCTAGAGTAGTTTACTTTAATAGAATAAAGTCTAAGTATTACATAAGTCTTGATTAATCTTAGAACATTTTACCTTTCCAAATTTAACTTCTAGTGTTCTCTCTTGCTTTGAATTTTATCACCAAAATTTCTGAAACACCAAAGACTGATGTTTACCAGAAGACCAGACTCTTCGTATCCCATGTTTTCATTTAGTTTAAAAGCTTTTCTCAATGCTGGCATGGAGGAAATTCACTTTTTCTTTACAAACTCTATATCAACATCCACATCCGAAAGACTCTTTTCTTGAGAAATGGGCACACCTACTTCACGTGGCCATTGTCATGACCAAATGGACAGTGGTTACACTGTTCCCACTGTGACTTCCTGTGTTCTCTGATTGAACCTGAAGTTGTGAACTCCGTAAAAGCAAGCAAATATTGTCTCTTCATTTAGGGCATCTAAATCGAGTGAAGCCATTAATACAAACACGTTCTCACCTTTTGTAGCTTCTCTGTTTCAAGATATGGTGCTTCGTTTACAATTTCAGGTTTGGATGGTTGCTCTAAAGTTAAGTAGAAAAAAGGTTTAAGCATACTGGAAGAGATAAAGGGCACATATGATCTATGAAAAAATATACTGCATAGTATATGGATTCAAGTATTTGCTTTATGACTTCAAATATTGTTTAAGTTATTAAAACTCGATTGAATTACATATCTTCAATGTTCTCTGGATTTTATGAAGTGAATATGGATGTGATGGTAAATATATGCTACTGTACTAATTAGGATATGTTACTTCTAGTTGATTACACTTGTCCTTTCTATTTACTAAGTTGAAGGCCTCTGACTCATTACTTGAGGATGTTATTGCACATGAATCCAAATCACAAAGGTTTTTATTTGAAACATACATTTCTAGGCTTAAGAAGCTCCCAGAATCTCCAGGGAAATTCCATTGGTCTATATATTTTAACAAGCTCTAAGGGAATTCTAAGGCACAATGAAGTGTAAGAAACACAGTAATAAATAATGAGAAAACTATGTAGTGATGTACATAAGCTAATTTCCTAAATAAACCAATGTCTATCTCTTTTCTCACCTTACAAAATTTTGAAAATATGAGAAAATCTTTTCAGTTTGGAACTTGAGATGGAGGACAGAGAGTTTATGGAAAGTTCTTTAAATAAATCTTAAAAGTAATTTCAGGGACAATTGATTAAAAGTTCAGGAATGATGTCTTAAAATGATTTTGCTTTACTTAGTACATATTCATTGTTCAATATGGTAGAAACTTTCATTGTGACACTCTCATACAACTATATTATGGAATTTGATCTTATTTGTCCCCATTAACATCTTCCGTATGGGCTCCACTGGTCACTTTTCTTTTTCTATATAGTACCCTCTATGCCTTCAAACCTTAGACTTTTAAGCACAGATTCCAGATATATGAAAAAACATATCATTAATCTTTCTCAGACTGTCTTATTTTGCTTAACATGATGATCTTTTGTTTTCCATTTTCGGCAGTCACAATTTTGTTTTATGTTTTTTTTCCTAAATGGATGAGTAATAACATCTAGATTTGGTGTAGGAGGTCCTTCTGTTTGTGTGTTGCTTTCATTGGTTAATGAATAAGGAAGCT
>JAQHUG010000195.1:3554130-3598310 GCA_028555095.1 Dicrostonyx torquatus
CTAATTAGTTCATAGAAAATGTAAATTGAACTCATATCATTCAGAATAGAGTTATTTTTATTTTATTAGCACCTGAAGCTAATCATTTTTCCTCTCACAGTTTTAGTGTTTCTATTTTCATTATTTTTGATTGTCACACTAAACTAAATTGATTTTTGCATACTTATTACTTATTTTGGGGTTCAATTGAAAGAACTTACCTAACCAGATCATAATAGAATACAAGACAAAAACCTTTTGAGTTATAAAATGGGTGACACTAGAATGTATGAAAACAAAGTAACAGTCTTCAGGTTAACATTAATTTTCCTTTTGCAGGGCTGTTCTATATTAGAACAGCGAATTCAATGAACTTGTTTGACCCCATGCATTTTGCTTATAAACCCTATTTGCTATGAATTTTAGAAGTATTAGTCCACCAATAGAAATCTTACAGTGAAACCACAGTTGGAAACAAAACACGAGGGAGACAGGAAATCAGCAATACAAATAAACAGGGCAGACAATCGAGGTTAATGAAAACAAGAAGTGACACCCAAGTTCCTGGGTGTTAAGAATGTGACTATATTAGAAAACACCAACAAAATCTCTCAAATGGTCACTAGTGTGTGGAGGAAACATATGGAATGGTTGTTAAATCCTTTCTCATGTCAATACAACTTAATTCTCTCAGCATTTTTATGGAATACACTTCAAATTAAAACTGAATTATTGATCAAGCAGTGACTTTTGCTTAGAATCTGTGTTGCAAAGACAAACATTTAATATGTTTGAGAGACAACTGTATTGAGAATATTTAAGCAAATGAAAATTCTTGGGTCTTAATTAAGTAAACCAAAGCTCTCAAGACCCAGAAGCCAGTTCTTAAGTGACACAATTGATAAAACCTCAAGAGACATAACACATTAACTAATGTATCTGATTTTTAAAAACAGGTCAAAATTAACAGAAAGAAAAAGGCAACTGGCATTTAAATTCCCCTTCAGTAGTAATATGCCTGGAAAACGTGGAGAGGTTTGCAAATCACCCAAATGTAGGCTCTGAATTAAAGCTTACTGGGTAATTTTGAATATTTCACTGCTTTTTAATCTACTGAGCACTACAGGAAAAAGAATGAGTTTATATTTGAGCTTCCTCTTACTACATATCAAGTTTACCTATTTTTTAAATTAAATCTGATAACATTTTATCAATAGGCACAAAAACATTAACATCGTATGTATGCCAAAATTACAAATTACTTTGTTTGCATTATTTCTAAAATTTATTGTTGTTTTGAAATAAAATTAAAATGTAACTGAAAGAAAAGGGAAGGAAGGAAGGAAAGAAGGAAGAAAGGAAGGAAGGAAGGAAGGAAGGAAGGAAGGAAGGAAGGAAGGATGGAAGGAAGGAGAGCCCTGGTGAAAGAGTGCTTAACTTTTAGTAATTCTTAAATTTCTGCTCATGTTTTCTTTGGAAGAGTCACAGTGAGTTTCAAGATTTAGCGGTAACTTAAAAATAGTACCTATTCTATTTCTTTGAGCTGTTTTCTCTTTAGATTCTTGTTTCAAACCCTTTGTATTAACTACATTTTTGCATGTAATTTTCTTTCATATTACCTTGTAACAATCAATGGATATTAGTTGGAGAACCATTAAAAGGACACATACTATTTTAGCAAGATTGCATATCGATTCCCAACTAGTGTTTCTGTTTAAAAAAAACTTCATGTGAATTATATCTTAATATGATTCAAGGATTCATAACCAAGTATAAAATTGAAAGAAAAACAACACTACTAATTTGCTTATAGCAGTAATTAGTTAAAATGACAAATTTAAAATTAAGTTAAAGTTTGCTTCAGAAAATTGCCGAGCAATCTCTCTAGAACTTCTCATCTGACCACATATTGATTATAGAATTATGCCTTAAGTCATTGTTTTCTTCCTTGCTGGTCTGGCTGTCTCAATTGAAGTAGCTAGAAGTATGTTAACATAGGGACACAATATGGTGGCACATTAGAACTTATGGGACAGTGAGATTTTAAAAATAAATCCTAGAGTAAGCTCTGGAGCTCGTGACAATGTAGTAGTTTGCCACATTTACAGGTGTGAGCATGCACATGTGTGTGTGTGCGCATGTGAGCTCATGTTTATGTGTTTTGGCAACATGTGCTGTACGCTAGTATCTACAACAATGGAATATAACTAAAGCTGATGTGATTTCTTTTTAACGAATGAGATCACAGGCTTTCATTAATATCCTTTGAAGGCTTACCACAAATAACTAAAGGCTAAGAAATATATAAAATGCTGTGGAAGGTCAAGTGCTCCGGAAACAGAAGCTATCCTCTTCCTCTTTGTTTTGTAAGAGTTTTTTCCTTTTTTTTCTTTTTAATTTTGGAGAAGAAGGACACTGGTATATAGAAAATGACTGACCAGGAACAAATATAATAAAATAGATAGCCCACTTCCTAATTCTAACTCTCAGGCTATAGTTAGTGAATGCTATGAATATTGATTTTCAGAAAAAAGTTGAAATCAATACCTTCCTAAAAATTACATTTTGGGCACCCAGCCATCTAATGTACAGGTGAAGAGGTAGTTCTGGTTACAAGTGTTCTTTGCCACTCATAGTATCTGGGCATATTGTAAAACTACACACAGGCTAGTTCAGTCCATGAATACAAAGAGAAATGTCCTGGCTGTTTGGTGCAGAGGTGAGGCTCTCAGTTCCTTTTGTCAATCAAATTCTTTAACAGTCACAAAGCACTTAAACTAGTGTATCCATGGAAAAATGTTGTATTTTTTTCATTAGATGGGGAAATGTAATTTTTAGTCTTTTAAGAATCAAAGTGACCTGGGCACAGTGATATGCATATAATTTCAATGCTTGGGAAGTGAAGGAAGGATGGGAAGTTCAAGGCCAGCTTTGGCTACATACCATGTTTTTGGAATAGCCTAGGCTGTGTGAAACCCTGTTTCAATCCTCTTCATTCCGTCTACCCCCAAAAGGAAGAATCAAACTGTAATGTACAGTTTAGATCTTATTTGTTAAGTAGTTCATTTTCTATTTCTTTCCCGTTGAAAATATTCTTTTACTATATTCTGGTTTAACAATTTTCCACTGGAGGGAGGAGAGACTCTCAATTTTTCAAGTCAATGAAGCCTTAAGAATCATATCCAAGTAGGAGCTGTGAAATGATGTGAAGAGCCTGCACAAATTGGCCAATGCCTTGAAGACTGGACTTGAACATATATGTATAAAGTCTTGGAAATGGGCTTTCTTGTTAATAACACAGAACACCACCAGTGCACAGATAGCTGTCAAATTAAGACTGTAGTGTGCAAGGGCTCACCAAGAGTTGACCCACACCCTTAAAAAATCTAGATTGGTGTTTTTATCCTCTCCAGGCTGGTTCTGGAGTCAGGCCTAACCTCCTAAGTAGATGAGTGGATAAGCCAGCCTTTTCCTCCTCCTCCTCCTCCTCCCCCTCCTCCTCCTCCTCCTATCATAAACAAGTTATTGTACAGAACAGAAACAGTGAGTAGGACCCCAACCACTTGAACAGAAACAGCTTCTTACAGTGTTTGACCCAGCTCCTTAGTTTCTGAGCAAGGCTTGAGTCGTGGGCTAAAAAGGTCTCCCATGTAATCTAAAGCATTCATTTTACTCAAGAGGCAGACAAAGAGACTTGCCAAGGTCAGAACTTAGTGGTGGCCCTGACAAAGCAAGGTCTTTTGGCAACCAGCTCAAAGATTTTCCCAGCTCATCACTAAGAGCCATTTGGCTCTCTGGGCACCTGTTTGACCTCTGAGCCTTTTGCACAATCATTGAAATGAATCTCTGGGAACTTTCAATGGTCGAATTTTGCTTCCAGATAGTTTTATTACTCTCAAATGGGCACTAAACGCAAAGGCAGCTTGATGTTGATGCCATTCACGAGCTGATTAGTGGTGACAAAGCACTTTACTTGCTTGGATTGGGGATATGATTTCTTACATCAGAGATGTGGTTGAAAACTAAGCAAACAAACCCACATTGATGGTAAAGTCATCAGTCAATTCCTCTGCCTCAAATAAAAGCAATTTGATTTTGCTCATGGGGCTGCCAGTTCACAGAAGGCTGATCTGAGATTGACTCGCATGAGCTACACTTGATTCATACATGGTCCACGTTGCTAGGTGATTCAACAGAGGAAAACAGAGGACTGATTGATGAGCACAGTAACCCTTAAGTGACTGAAATATATCCACCCATAAGATGAAAGTCTCTCTGCCACAGCTACAGCTGGATTCCTGAAAAGTGGCCTAGGGTAAATTCATAATTCAAAGAAAAGAGTAAGGTTCCTGCATGATCTTGTAAGAGTGGCATTCCTTTTCTTGCATTTGGTGTTTCTTTTTTAGTGTGGTTTCTCAGATACGCCATTTTCAAGAGTGTATAACTTGCTATGTAAATTCTCCCTGGCCCACAGCCTGGAATGCAAATTCTGTTACTGGGAATTGCTTTGTTTTCAGCAACATTCAAAAGAGCAGGGGGCAGGGGTCCTGGCGGTGTGTGGCATACCAGTTCGTTTTCCTCATCACAGAAAGCTTCTGTGCTCTAACTCAGCTTACAAACTTTATTAAATTAAACCAACTGGCGTTTTGACTTGGAGATATTGATGTGACAGGTTTTTAACGGAAAAAACACATTTGGAAAATGTCACAAATGATTCTTCTAAATATAACTAGGAATGTTCTTATCTTGTTTGTGTACTACCTTGAAATTCAATCACTTCAACACAGTTTATAGAAATGTGAAAATGGCAAATTAATTTACATAATGATTAGTGTTGTGAGTTAGTTTACCCACAGTCTTGGCATATCTGATATTAAGGCCTATGGCAATTTTGTTGCTGTTGTTGTTATTTTGCTTTTAGGGAAAAATTCCCTTAGCATATCTACCATCCATCTCTCTAATAAAAGCAAAATAAAGTAAGAGAAAGAAAGAAAATTCAGAAGCCAACATACCCTGTGCACATAGGCAGAGCTCTTAAACCGTTGGGATTAGGTTTGGTTAAAATATGATAGGGAAGTGGGGATGGCTTCTGGAAAGAGCCTTCTAAGCTAAAAGGTGATCAACCAAAACTTGTGCATTTCCAAGGCACTTCTGGGGAAAAAAGTTTTCCCCAGAAAACTTTAAAGTTTTAAAAAAGTAGTAGTACTCTTTGAATTTGCATCATGAACCCATTGGAGCTTTGAAGTCTACATAAATCCTTAAGGGACAGTTCTACTTAGCTGCATAGGTTATTAGAGAAAAACATGAAAATTTCCATGGTTGCTTATTCTAGTTGGAGGCCTCTGGGTTTTCCTTCTTTACTATTTATTTTAATCATTTCTAGGAGTTGTCAAGTCACCAGAAAGTAGAGGGAAAAGTGGGAAATTAAGACTTTCTTCCCAATTAAGAAAGACTGCTATTCTGAAATTTTTTAGGCCTGAATTTTCCTACTGTAGTTTCTACAACATTATGATGTAACAGAGGTGGGACTTTTTATTTGAATCTTAAAAGAAGAACTACTTTATTTATACACCTCAAGCAATTCATTTGTATAGCTATTTGCACAGTAACATTAACTATATATTATCAGGTGAAGTCACTATGTCATGATAACTATAGTAATTTATGTTGAGTATCTTTTATTAGTTTCTTTTCTTCCAACCCTATCTTTTTGATACAATCCCTTTCTAATTCCTTGAACAATCTCAGTGTGCAGAACTTTATTATTTTAGGGTAATTTTTCTGAACCATGCAAACATGTTAAAAACTGAATCTTTAAGCATTGAAGGTCAGAATGGACACACATACACACATATGCACGCATACACACATAAACATGTCAAATATATGTATATACACAAGTTGATTTCTCAGATCTCTAGATCATAGAATACCTTAAATTTGTTTTATTCTTTTTATATATTAAAACGACAATTTGATAAGGTTGACCCTAACATTTATACATTTATATAATATGCATGATTATATATGTATGCTATATCTACATAAACATTATAATTTTTTTCATTGAACAAGTCATTGGAACTTAGACGTTATTATCTCATTGTCATTGTAGCATTTTATATCCAGCGAAAATTACTGTTCTAAGGTTATTGCTCTAACTCCTCACTGGGCATCTCCTATTGGAATGTCAGACTTAGCTTCCTTGCAGCCAGTGTGCATAAATAGAATAAAACACTCTAGAAGTTCCCTTACACATGGCTTCTTGTGGAGAGGCATTGAAGACAGCTCAAGCTTCAACCTGAAGAATGGTGTAGGAGGTCCTTCTTTTTATGTGTTGCTTATATTGGTAAATGAATTAAGCAACTGCTTTGGCCTGATTGGCCAGAACTTAGGTAGGTAGAGAAGACAGAACTGAATTCTGGGAGGAAGAAAGCAGAGTCTGGAGAGATGCCATGGATCTGCTGCCAAAGATAGACATGCTGAGACTCTGCTACTACTGGCCATCACCTCATGGTGATGTACAGATTAACAGAAATGGGTTAAATTAATACGTAAGAGTTCGCCAATAAGAAGTTAGAGTTAATGAGCCAAGCAATATTTTAATTAATATAGTTTCTGTGTGGTTATTTTGGGTGCAAGCTAGCTGGGAGGCTGGGAAGAACAAGCAGGCCCTCTTTGCAACAGAAGAACACCTTCTAACACCAGCCATCATCCCCACTTAGCAGTTCTATTTTAGTCTACTTACTGAACACCTTGACTAGTGTAGGTGCCTCAAACACGTTGTCCTCAGTCACTAGCATGCACACAAATCTCTTTTCATCACTGATCTTTGCATTGCTGATAGACAAAGTGTAGTTTTCTGAGAGGCTCAATCTGTCCTTGTACTCTGGTACATCATCATACTGCACACTTTTCTTTGTAGAGGATCTGAATGCAATAAACACCGGGGACCCATCAGGCTTTTCCTAAAAGTTAAAATAATAATACATGTTGAAAATGAGCATAATTCATGCTTCATAATAATATTTCTTTTGCCATATTATTTTACATGACTTTTGTTGGTGGTGGTGTTGTATCCTCACCACATAATTCTTTGCTTACAGAAAGAAAAATCACACTTTCCGTGAAGTGAAGCTGTCGGATCACTCATAGGTTCACAGAAATGGGTGAAAATGAAAGGACAAAGCTCTCAGCGTTGGAGCTCATCTCACACCTGTGGGACATTGGTGGTGGCTGTTTTGAAGGGGCATGGTGTAGTCTTGTTTAATATACAAATAAAAAGTAGATTAAAAACAAACATAAAAGCACAAAAACTAATCTTCTAGTCCCTATGATATGCGTAGCATGTGCTATTATCACATATGATTTCTTTTCTCTTAGTTGATCCCATTTACTTTGATAGTAAATTTGGTTCAGTGGGTTCAGTAGACTCTGAGACTGGGAACTAGAGGAATTTGAATAGAACCTTTCTCTGATTATAACTCCTCCTCTTTTAAAGAGAACTAGAAGGAGTTCAGAATTACCTGGAGTGATCCCATAATGAGCACAGTGATACAGTGTGCTATGTCCCTCCTTTTCTTTCTTTCTTTCCTTTCTTTCTTTCTTTCTTTCTTTCTTTCTTTCTTTCTTTCTTTCTTTCTTTCTTTTATTTTATTACACACATGCATAGTGTGGCTGGGGCGCTGAGTCCTAGAGTTGGAATAATTGATTTCTTGAAGCTGTTTGCTACCTACCAATTATTAGCGCTAAGAGTTAATTATTTATCCCTCACAAAAAAATTGTGAAGAAGATATCTCATTTTCAAAGTAAGAAAACCCACCTAATTCACCTGTCCATAGGAAGGGTCTAGACCCTGTTGGTCTTATTTCAGAGTTCACATTGTGAAAGGTCATGCCAGTTCTCCCCTTTAGTGCAAGCTTAGGCACTTTTGACAAAATGTATTTAGTATAATATATTACTCTTATGGAAAAATTGTAGGTAAAAAATGCTTGTGGCCAAATAAATCTAACAAATTAATTCAACCAAGGTCTCATACAATTCACAGTGCATTTTAACATACCTACTGTTGTGAGAAATGCTGCAATAAACAGACAGTTAATAAATCATCTGGTGATCAACAATGTTCCTCTGTGCAAACATCTACAAATATTCAGGAACTAGGGAAGCCTGCTATTGTGTTCCAGAAAACATCTCTACTTGAAGCTTGCTCACTGTTGTAAGTCTCTTATGGCCCTGTGTTAGGAAATTGCACCACAAAGACACCTTCTATTGAACTGTGTTCAACTGAGGCATTAATCTGTTATTAATCTGTGGTAGGTGGACTACCACACCCACCTACCAGGATCTCTAGTCTCCCTTTCCAGACCTATCTGCACAGCTATACCTGACAGAATATGATGGAGTTAAGTAGAAGCAACGGATAAAATCAACAATGTTAAGTGTACAAGCTATCTGTAACATCCACACAAACCGAGAAGATTCAGCAACAAAAACAAAGTTGAATGCCAGTCCCCCATGGAAATCTGAGTCTCTAGGTACTGTTACATCTTACCTTTGCAATAGCTGCATTACACAGAAGCTAGTGAAGAGAGAATGCTCTTCTTCACAAAACTGTGCTCTAAACTCCCCTGTTAATACTTCCAAACTCTGCCTTTCCTTATGCCTCTAACACTTAAAATATAGAGTTTTCAGACAATGATGATGTACAAAGTTTGAGTTATTGGGTATATATGAAAACAGCATTAGTTATATAAAGATGAATATTTTTGACATATTCAATACATTAATTCTTTCATATAGGTATGCACAGGTGAATATTAGCATTATGTCAATATTACATATTCATATACTCTCAAAAAGAGAGGGAATTATATTTTAAAAACCATAGTCAGTTCTCCAAGTCCCAAGAGGCTCACACTTACATATTTCCATTTGCCAAACATGAGGTTCTGAGGTACATCGAGTCGGCAAGGCATGACAATGGTATCTCCATAAGCTGAGTTGACAGTGTGCCATCCAAGGCCTTTGGGAAGAAGGGAAAAGATAGTCTGAGTGTTGTCCGGAAACTATAGCAGGTAAACATAGAAAAAGTTTTAAGCCAATTATGTTTTCATCATATTTACTAAAAATATATTTCACAGAAACATGAGGCTGCACCAAAAATAACATGCTCAATGTTCTCAAAAATAGTTTGAGATAATTTTCACTGAACCTATTATCAAATTAAAATTAAGTATCAAGAATTGAAAACTAGTCCAAGCAAGAGCAAAATCCAATTTTATTTGGATGGAGAAGAGACAGTATGTAAATAGTTGATTTTATAGGTGAAAATGAAACTAAACTTTATTTTTTCATAAAATATTAACATGGTAAAATTCTTGCTTGAAAATCTCTCACAAGGAATTAACAAATTGGGTAGCTGCATTGGGAGTCAACCTAACTGGAACTAGTGTTTGTTAATCTGAACCAAAAAAACAGGAACAGGTCAATTCATCCTTTATTGAGAAATATAATAAGCAATTAAAATATAAAAAGAATAATTTTGATTAAAAATGAAAAATACTTTTCACATCTGCTTATAATCATGGCGTTTTGAAAAAAAAATCCTTAAGGCTTTTACAGACATAGAAAGACAAATACTACATGCTCTTCCCAAAAAAGGTCAATGTGAAAGTATAATAGTAATTATGGTAGCCTAGAAAGGTTAGGAAGAAGAGGGAGAGGTGTGAGGATAATACCAAAAAAAAAAAAAAACATATAAGAGAGATAATTTCCAGTGTTGAAAAGCTCAACAAGGTATTGAATTTCAGAATACCCTGCCATATGTTTTAAGAAGAACTGGATGAGAGGAGCTTGCAAGCATTAAGAAGTTAAAGAAAAACATGAAACCACCCATCATCCGGATTCCATCAGAACATATTATGTACACATATTGACACATCACATCCTATTCTTTAAATATGTCAAACTCGCACGTGCTAATTCTAAAGAAAAGATCATTTTGGTATTTTTATTGGCAACAGTATCATTGAAACATCACAGATACTTTGACTTATTATGTTTAAAAATTGTTTAAAGTTGAAAAAGTTTATGGGTGGTGCCCACAAGGTATGTCACAGGTAGGCATAGAGCATGAACCATAGGGACTATTTTAATCTGCAGTGGAAACACATAAGCAGATGTTATTTAGTCCAGCAGGTGGTGCTAAAGGGTAAAGCTAAGGCAATCTGCAGACCATAATGGATGCACATCTTCCTAGACCGAGATGGAGGGGGGAGGGCCTTGGGCTTCCCATAGGGCAGGGTATCCTGCCCCATCTTAAGGAAGCAGAGGGAGGGCGGTGGGGTAGTGGGGGAGCGGGAGGGCCGGGAACAAGGGGAGTAAATGTAAATTTTTCTTTTAACAATAATAAAAAAAATTAAAAAAAAAAAAAAAGAAAAAGAAAACCATTTGGGGACTTCCCGAACAGTCACACTGGTGGATGCCACCGTTCACTGTCACCCAATATACACAAAAGCTTTACACAGGGATTGAACTCACTCATGCTAATAAGTAAAAAAGGCGACAGAATTCCTATTCTAAAATGCAATTGGTTAAGGAGTCAACTTTCTCTTTATATGTGTCTCTGTGAGTAAGAATCTAAGGAGCAAATAAGTAGCACAAACCAGTTAATATACAGGATACTAGCTGGGTATGGTGGCGCATGCCTTTAATCCTAGCATTCTGGAGGTAGAGTCAGGCAGATCTCTGTGAGTTCAAGACCAGACTGGTCTATAAAGCAAGTTCCAAGACAGTCAGGGCTGTTACACAGAGAAAAATTCTGTCTTAAACAATCCCCCACATGACACCACCCTCTCAAACAAAGATAGAGGACACTAAACAGAAACAGTGAGAGAGTATATTTATTTGGTATTTGGTAGTGAAGGCACACATAAAACTGTTCATTATATACTCGGTATCTGTTAAAATAACCTTAAAAACTTTTCAATTGTTTTCTGTTCCCAATGTTGAAGTTTTTACTCCCTTTGACACTTAAACCATATAAATCAGAGGATCATAAAAGAAGAAATGACATTTTACTTTTATGATTTATTTCATGCATTTTTTCGGTGCTAAGTATTAAACCCAGGGCCTTGGACTTGCTAGGCACGTATTACACAAGACAGCACACCAGCTTGAACGCTGAGTTTAGGTGTGTGATCCCAGATATGCACGCCTCCATTGAGTGAACTGCTAATTCATGACGCCACTCTGGTTTTCTGTAGCAGGTTCCTGAATATGAAATTATCACCATGTATTTTAAAGTTGTGACCTGGCCCAGATGCAGGTCAACCAAGCCACAGGACTTCATGTTTTCACTTTTTTCATTGTTGTATAGTGAGGTGCTTGAATAAGATGCTGACCTGTCATTTCATCTTCATGTACGTCAGGCTCCAATTGTTATTAAAAAAAACACCTTCCTTTGTTGTGCCAAGGAATGCAAACAGTTCACATGATAGATTCCAATGAGGTGAATCCTTCACAAGGTAAAAAGTAAGCAAGCAAAAGCCGTTTCCAAAATGTTAATCATTGCTCCTTTCAGAGATGACTTTCTCTTCTACGCTTATAGAATATGAATGTGCTCTACATATGCCAGGTTTTACGACAGGATTTAAGGCCGTGTGAATCCTAAGTATATCTTGTATTATTAGCATGATAAAAGCACAATTGTGGCAGAAAAAGCAACAAGCAGTTTTAAACTTTGTATCTAATATCAATGCCTGACCCTTAAGGAATTTAGTAAAATGATTTCTCATTTGAATGTGGTGGCATCCTTTCAGTTTTGCTTATTAGATTAATATCTTTGAAAATCAGAAAGAATTTATAAACATGGAACTTTGAGATCTTCTTGCTCCCTCAAATTCTGAAGGAAACCATGTTATAACTAACATGTGTTGAGAACATGGACTTTGTCCTCCCATGGTATTTCCTGTCACGAGGAGAAAACAGCCTAAGAACAAACCCATTTCATAGTAGTTCATGCATGGAACTTCAAGAAAGAAAAAGCTTAAGCCTCCTTTTCCTCTCCAGAGAGATTAAGACCTATTTCTGTTCTCTGATTTAAAAATGATACCAGAAAATGGCCCCTATCATCTGACATAAACAGAAGGCCAAGTGTTATGGATCAAATCTTATAGTGACAATGCCAAATTGAAATCAGCCAGGACAGGATTCTCATGAGAAAAGAAACAAAAAAGAAGACCTATGACAAGAATAGTGGCATCAGAGAAAGGCCAGCAGTCAGGAACCTGGTCCCCAGATTCAGAGCAGAATGAGTACTTTGGATGGCACAGGGAGTCATAATAGTGCCTACTTTAGGATCAATTTTCAACTTGGCTACAATCATCAGCTTGCATCTGTTAAGAGCATATGACTCCCAGGTTCATCTGAGAGAAAGATGAAAGAAAGGCTTGCATCTATGGAAGAGCTAATGTGTCTAACACGCTAGAGATACAGTAACTGCAAAGACCACTGTGATTTGCTGATGAATTAGGATCCTAACTCCTTGAGAGTCTTAATGTTTGAGATAAGGGGACAACAAGATCTGAAGCACCTTCCATCCTGAGTGATTCTGTTTACACCTTTTGTAGAAGAAAATGCCTTTTATCTTTAAATTACCAAATCTGAAAATTGAGTTCAACTTGCTAGAATTCTTCTGCAGTTTTCTCCCTGTAACAGCTATTGATTAAACTATTGAGTTTTGTGGTCTACAGATTATTGGGTGCTATTGAAAATATAAACTGTCTGTCATCACATATTCCACCAACAGTCTGAAAAATACAGCCTAAAGTAGTGGACTTTGGCTTGCACAATACACTTGTGTATATGCTTGATTAGTCATGTGTACAAGGGTATGTGCACATGTGTATGGCACTTGTACATGTGTATGAATGGGTGTGTCTATGTGGAGAATAGAGGACAACCGTCAGTGTCTTTCTTCAGGTGCCATCCATCTTTTTATGAGAGGATCTCTTAGTGGACTGGGACTCAATAAGGAGGCTAGACTGACTGGTCAGGAAGCTCAAGGGATATATACACCCCCAGCCTTCCCAGTGCTTATACTACAGATTATAGGTGCTCATATAAGCCATCCTACCTAGTTTCTTCTTAACACAGATCGTCCTGCTTGCAAGGCAAGCACTTAGCCAACAGAGTCACCGCCATAGCCAAGTATGCACTTTTATACTCAGCCCGTGTCATGTCTGTACCTGCATTTTAACTGGGTGAGGACTCTCCATAGTAAATTGTGCTCTGAACATTCAGGATACTTTAGTGAATTATAATTGCTAGCAAAAATATGACATAAAATAACATAAAACTTTTTATGCCTGAGAAGCAGGGTATAATTAAAGAGCTTTTTATGAAATGCTATCAGCCAGAAGAAAAAAAACACAATAGAAGTGGAAAAAATTAAAATGGAATAAACAAAGGATATAAAAATATATCTTGACCAAATAATCTGATATAGAGAATCTTAAAAGCTAAGCATAAAGTACACAATAATTAAGTTGTGCATTTCTACAGCAAACTGTTTAAAACAGAAACCAAAATAGATATACAGAATTGTAAGTTTGTTGCACACTTTTGACTTCCAACAGAATAATCATGAATGTAATGATTTTTAGCATATCGGCGGCAAATGACTTTGTGTATAAATGAATCCTAAAGGTCAGAGTAATGATTTTCTTTGTATCGCTGATGGGCCTCAGCCTTTGCTGTCACAGTCCAAGCAGAAAAACAATAGTACAGAGGACTGGATGGGAATCAGTACTGGTGTACTTCTGCATGCTGTAATTTAGCATGGATAATTATTATTTATTGCTCTGATATTTTAATAGCATCATCGTCCTTAGAGGCACTCGCTGAGCTCTGCAGCTCTGTGGGTGCCATGAAAGGGTTAACTTGAATTATAATGGGTTGAGAGCTTGCGATGGAAGAACTAAATTCCAGTTTCACTGATATTTCACACATCCTTGAACAAATGAATTGCTGCGGGAGGGATTAGCTACAAAGATACTTGTCATTAAAAACTACCTTCGTGCATACTTGATTGTTTTCATTATAATTATAGCGATGCCCCTGCTTAGCTTATTATGACAGTATGTGTGAAGCTCTAGATGAAGTGTAAATATTTTGTTATATCAGTTTTCAGCAGTGTTGGTTACATGTACGTTTAAGGTTGGATCCATCTTTGTTGTAAGAGATGGACTGCATACATATTGTGAAGTGTTTGCCGCATCTCTGGCACTACCAGTCTTCCCCGCTATGAATATTCAAAGCCTACAGAAGCGACAAATGGCTTTTCATATGAAAAATGACCGCAAGTCCCATACATTCAGAAATTGGTTTAGACTGCAACTGTTGGCATCTTAGATTTCTTGAAAATGTGGTTATCAAATGAAGAAACTTTCAAAGTAAAATAGAATGTTAATGTGGGACAAATAATGACTGAGTTAAGGTAGAGAGATATTAAACTATGAATGATAAACATAAATAAATATAAAGAAACACATTAACCTATTAGATGACTGTGATTTGCAGACTCTAAAATTGGATTTCCAATCTTTATAGAAACAACACAGACTGAATACGGGACAAGGCTAGTTCAGGCACAAGGGTGAGTGGGGGAGCGGGAGGGAAATGTGAGGAGGGGAGGAAATGGAAGTTTTGAATGGTATTATTTATAAAGCAATAAAAAATAAAAAATAAACAACACAGATTACTTTTTTACTTCACAAACCAGTCAGTATGTGTCAATATCATGAATTAACTATAAAACACACATTTTGTACATACTTTATTTAATATAAGAAAATATACATATGTAATGAAGTAGATATCTTGAAAGTGTTGGCCAACCCTTTTATTTTATGATTCAGTCACTGGAAGATATCCACCTCAGAATGGCTCTGGTAACATCAAACTAGAATTTAAGACTTTCTTTACATTCACATATGTTGGCTTTTTTTTTCTTCAGTCTTTTCTCTTTTGGGGGCCTGTTACCCAGCTCCCAAATAATCAGACATTTCTTATTTATGAATAAATAGGCATTTCTTATTTATGAATTATGGTCCTTAGGTTGGTTTATTTCTATTCAGATTTTTATTTTATTTGATCTTAAATTATCCCGTTTACCTTTTGCCTCTGGGCTTTTACCTTTTGATAGTTCTGTATATCTTTCCTTTCCTTCATGTTCCACATCTGGCTGTTTGTCTTAGAGGTGGGTCCCAGAATTCTCCTGGATCTTCTCTTCTCAGATTTCTCCTCCTATATATTCTCTCTGACTGCCAGCCCCTCTTATCTTTTCTCCTGCCTAGCTATTGGCCATTCAGCTCTTTAGTAGATCAATCATCTAAAGTAACACAGTTACACAGAGTTAAACAAATGTGATAGAAAGAAATGCAACACATCTTTGCGTCATTAAACAAATGTTCCACAGCATTAACAAACTTAACCCATCTTCAATCCACAACACACGCATATATGTAATTAAGGAATGTGTTTGTGTGCATGTTCATGTGCATGAGAAGTATAAGGGGCTATCATTCCAGGTAATTTGTAACAGATGATGGATGGGAGAAGGCATCTGGTAAAATGTAGTATCATTTTGACAAATGGAGGGAAATAATATCCCTCCCCCCTTCTCTGTTATTTTTTGTCAACTTCCCTTCAACTAACTTGGGTACCTAGAGGTTAACTAGCTTTTGGTTATCAGGAATGCTTGCTCCAAGTTTATCCTCAGTGTTTCCTTTCAGAGTGTCATGGCCTATCACTCATATATGACTGTTACACCTTGGAATAAGAAAAATAGCAATTCTTCCTTCCTCTCCTTTTTCCTCTCTTCTTATAATTAAAAAATATGTTACATTAGACATTTTAGAGTGGTGATTAGGCCACTAAGGAATAATACTCAGAAGAAAATGGCCATCTCATAAAACCATAAATTAATGTTAGTAACTGAGATTGTGTTGTAAGATATGTACTCTTCATTTTACTTGCAAAATTGGTGTTTTATAATGCTCCAACTAGTTATCATTTTATTACATTATAGGTAACATAATACTCCCTATTATGTGACAGATTCACATAAACGAAGGTCAAAATATTTATTGGAACTTGCACTTCTGTGTTGAAAATTACCTGTACCTGTACATCATAAGCAGACATGGACTGGCCTATAATACAGCATAAGTCAAGATTCCTCTACCAACCTAAGCTTTGCTTCATCAATAGGTCATTTTGTAGCAATCCTTGGGCCCTTCTATTCTGATTGATGTTCTGTATCCTTTAAAGACTGTCTGTTTATAGATCCAGTCATGCACCAAGTGGTTTTTAAACATCCTCAGGCAATGTGAAGGTGTGTTTCTTTGTGAAGGAAATATACACAGGAAATAAGGGGGCTGTTTCTTTGAAGAACTTGACTGAATTAATATTAGGTGTATATCAACAAAAGTATGTGCCGCAGGAATGTGCAAAAAGGAATTCCAGCAATGAGCCTGGGGATATTGGCTATAGCGCCTTGGAGGACATTCCTTTGACTGGACATGGAAAGAAGGTTTCAATAAGTGGGAGGTTATTGCCTCAGAGTTGCATCACAGGAGGGGGCCGCAAGAAATGCTGGTGGCAGAGTTTCTTCTCTTAAGGCAAATTCAATATTTTGTTAGTTTCCATAGAGCAGATCTTTGATTTTTCACAAGAATTTGATTTTCACAGGCAATTTCTCCAGATTCTCAAATAAACCTAAAGCTTCTCTAGCAAAATGCAGTAGATACTGGTGATTGCTACTTTCTCCTTGATTTTTAAAAATAAGTTATTTAACTTTATTTTTTAAAATTATTTTTATTGAGCTCTACATTTTTCTCTTCTCCCCTCCCTACCTCTGTCCTCCCCTTCAATCCTCTCCCAAGGTCTCCATTCTCCCAATTTTCTCAGGAGAACTTTTTTTTTTCTACTTCCCATGCACATTAGATCTATGTATGCCTATCTTAGGGTCCTCATTGTTGTCTAGATTCTCTGGGATAACTACGCTGCAGAAAAAAAATGACATCTTGAATTTTGCAGGCAAATGGATGGAGCTAGAAAACATCATTTTGAGTCAGGTAACTCAGATACAGAAAGACAATTGTCACATGCACTCACTCATAAGTGGTTTTTAAACATAAAGCTAAGAAAACCAGCTCACAAATTAACTTTATTCTTATGTGCATTGGTGTGAAGTTGTCAGATTCCCCTGGAACTGGAGTTACAGACAGTCATGATCTGCCATGTGGGTGCTTGGGAATTGAACCTGGGTCCTATGGAAGAGCAACCAGTACTATTAACCACTGAACCAACTCCCCATCTCCTTCTTCTTGCCTTTAGCATCAATATTTGCATCAATTTTCTACTTGAAGCTGGTTAAAATTATGAGTAGGAATTTTATTTAGAAATTACCCCAAAACAACAATTTTAATCACTTTTTGAGATTATAATTATTGTTATTTAATTTCTCCTTTGCTTTGTCTCCCTCTGTACCCTCCCACATAACCCTCCTTGTTCTCTTTCAAATCCATGGCCTCTTTTTTTCATTAATTGTTGTTACATGCATATATGTGTATGCACACACACATTTTTAAATATAACCTCAGTCTATATCATGCTGCTTGTACGTATATTTTCATATCTGACCATGTGATATTACATGACCACCTGGTGAGCTCTTCCCTGGGGAAGTGAAGCCATGCATCTTTTAGGAGAACCTACTATGGATACCTTACTAAACCAGCACAATCCCAAACCACTCTCTCCAGTTTTGTCCTTACACCCACGGATAAGTGTAGTTCTCCCCTAACAGAATGGAAACTTCTCTTTGCAACATAAAACTTCTCTTTGCAACATAAAACCACAACCAATCAAAATGCAGACATGTGGAGACCAGTCTCAATGAATACATCAATGAAATCGTCTGCACCTAAAGTTCAGGGTGGAACAGTTCATTGTGGAACAGGGAGTAGAAAGATTGTAAAACCCAGAGGTTCAGGGAATTGGTTGTGAGATTACATCTTCTAGAAATTTCCAAAGTTGTGCCCATGAAGTTTCAGCAACATGACTGCCTAAAGAACGGTTGAACATGGATGACAACAGGCAAGCCAAAGATCATGAGGCCACAACCTTACAAAAAATAACTCCAGGAAACTAAGCAATGTTCAGAGAAACAAGCAAAAAAAATGTAATTGGTGTACCATTCCTTTTCTTCATTGAGAGTTGCTTCCTAAACTTTCAGTCAGGACATAGATTTTACTGTACTTGTCAGAATTTCTTAACTCTGGGATCCATGCATAAACTTTAAGGCATATGTGAATCTTCTTAAACAGTATTCAAATGTTCTTTAGATAATGGACTACTAAAATCTATACTTTATATAATGAGGATATAAATAATAAATAAGATTGCTAAAAGGTAACTTAGATGAAAAATAAGATCACTAAATTCATTTTTAGCTGAACTAATTTAGGGAAGCATAATTTGCTAGTATTAAGTATAAAATGCTCTTCTATCTAGCACTTCTCTCACAGGGAATCTCCTATAATGGTGTTTGCATATATGTACAATGAGATATAGCGGCATTACTACACATGCTAAACACTTAGAGAAACTAAATGCATATTAATATAAAAACAGTCTCTATGTAGACAGTTTTCTATAAGAACAACTTGGGAAGAAGTGAGAACAAATATACCACATTTCTTCACTATGTAAATATTACAGTTTAAAATTTTAAAGTACTCAATCATTAGCTTATTAATTCATTGAGCAATGCAAAGTCACTCAGTGCCAAATGCTGTTGGAAGTCAGACAAAGGAAGCTACAAAAACACATACGATCAAAGAGCTAAGTGCAACATTGTTCTTTGTTTAAATGATACACACATATATATGTATCATTTAAGAAAAAATACATAAGTAAATATATTTCTTTTTTAAGAAAGTAAGGTGGGAGAAATTTCCATTTTAGCTCTTTCTATAACCAGGGTACTATTTGATGGCAATTCCCGATGTTTCAGTTTGAAATTTTATGAAGCACCCTAAAGTTTGAAGAATCACATGATGTTTGAGCTAGAAGCGCGTGGTGTTGTACACGTACAATTGCAGATATCGTGAGATGGTGCTAAGACAATACTAACTGCATCACAAGATTAGCCTGGGCTCCATAAGACCCTTATTCAACTCCATCCTCATATATTGTACAAGCTGAAGTTCATCCATGCAACACCGAAAGTCTGAACATAAATTAGCCCACACCTTTTCTCTGTGTTGAACCTTCTAGAATCCCATATATATTTCTGGAAGGAAAAACCTAGCTTCACAGTTTGGGGAGGGGAACACTGTAGTGATTTGAAAGGACTGTTACAACGTGCTCAAATCAAATAAAAATTAATTAGCTTAGAAATTATTTAATGGACTCACACAAAAACTAACACATGTGAACTTACTTTTGGAATGTTACTAATGGCTCTAATATTTTGGTGTTGTTTTTTTCTCTCAGTAACTCCTCACATAATTTGCTATGGGAAGGGGAACAAAATTCCCACATGCTTGTGCCACAATTAGATCCCTGTGTTATAAGTCACCACTCATTCCTAAGAGATGAGTTTTGATTAAACTATAATTAATTATGCTGTATAATTAAGATTATAAGCTATGTAATTTTAATTAAGCTATATCCATGCCAGTGTACCAAAGCACAGGTTCTTCAATCATTGACAAGCTTAACCCAAAACACTTAAGAATATTTCATGCTGTGTTCCTTTGCAAGTGAGGGCTACACAGAGATCCAAAAATATAAATTATGTACATAAAAAGATTAGCCACTTTAATTTTTATTTTAAAGTAGATTCTCTTGATTAAAGAAAATAGATAAGAGAAATGCTTAAGTATATTTCCTTTTATTTTGTATGTTATTCATGATAAAAATTAAAAATTATGTATGTGATTTGGAAATTATAATGAACTACTTAAAGGTCATTTTTTCTAGACTTGATGCTACATCTTTCAGATGCTGTATAAGAAGAATTCTCTACTCAAAGACTTCACCAATTTAATGAAAATAATTAAGCTAAATATTACTTTCTATATCAGTCCCTTCCCTCAGTTCACTTTCTTATATCACTTCTGTTTGAGTCCTAGGGACTTTATTTGAGCTAATTTATATAAAGAAGAAGTGAAATAAACCAATATTTAAACACTCTCTGGGTTTAGATAATGCCGACATTTAGTTTCCATTATTGTGCATATTTTCTCAGCACGAAATTCCAGGTTTAACTATTTAAGAGTATCATTGCTGTGCTAGTGGATAGAAATCATACTTTTCCCGTACAACTTGTCATGTAAGTTGAATTATTTTAGCAAAAAGAAGAATACCAGTACTGTATTCACACAAACATCATCAACAAGAAGAATGCAGTTCCAAGGCTTCACAAAAGACTTTAAGTGCATCATCTGAAGTAATGGAAACTTCTGGAATTTAGAAGAGTCTGTCTTTAGAGAGAGTTCATAGCTATTGTGACACGATTAAGTTTGTTTTCTGCAAATAACGTAATACCATGACAACAAAGGACATCTTGATAGGAGAAAACTCAAAGGTCTCCTTTATAGCTGTGTCAAAGTCACAAACAACAAATTACTAATAACCATAATAGTCCTCAAAGTGCCTTAGAAAAATATACTCCAAAGATTTTTAAGCAATAAGATCACCACTGTTTTCTCAGACAGCATCCTCTAATAAGAGCTTGTTTAATTACATTTCATTAGCATTTGACAAAATGTACAACCCCACTGGAATAACGGACATAACAAATTTTACCATTGACGTAATGAAGTACCAAGGCTGATAAGTGAATTGACAGGGTTCCAAATGCTTAGCTGGTTTCTGCTTCTGGGTCGGTTGAACGATCCTGTTTGTGATACTGGATTTTGCATATTTCACATTAAGCATCTGAGTAGGTTTAGGAAATGTTTGCATTGGTGGAAATTGCTCTTTCTTGCTTTTTCCTCATGAATCCTAATTTGCATTCTCTATATCACCCTGGGCTATCAAGCTGTATAATCAAACATGATAAATCATAAAGGTAAAAAATTATTTAATAAAAAGACCCACATAGTTGGTGCAGCTTGCTGGCTGGTTTCCAAAACTTTGATTTGTGAAAATTGCATGCTTTTAATAGACATGTCTCAGGGCATTTTCAATATAAGTTAAAGTCTTAGGAAGAAAATTATGTTTCTATGACATTTTCCCTGTTCCTTAAAAATGAAACTCGAATTAGTTTCCGTTTTGAATGTGAAAGAAAAAACGGGAAGGTGTGTCCAAGGTATGTTTTTGAAAAGAATAAAAGTACAGGAAAAATAACATTTGAAAAGAAATTTAAGATATCAGCAAGCATCATGCATTATGAGAATTTATATGAAGTTGAAATCAATTTCCCGACTTAAGAAATCTTGTGTAGCCTCAAGGACTAAATAGGAAAGGAGAGCATGTCCATTGTAGCTTTTGTACACATCGTAGCTTTTGAGCTCACTGGGGCGACACTAGGATGCGTGAACTTAGAGACACAATGCTGCTGTCTATTAATATTTTAACAATAACTTTTCATATATTCCATTTTCTCTGACAGTCATTATTCTTAATTGATGAGTGGGAGGGAAGTGGGAAGGAGAACAAGATAATTCAGGAAGGTGATGAGAAGAGTCGGGAATATACGGAGCTCTATTGAAAGGTAATTTCATCATTTGTAAGGGTGTCAGAATTGAGAAGCACTGTAAGGTGAGTGAAATCTGCCCCTAAAGTTGCCTCCAGCTTTAAAACTTTTCCTTATTTCCCAGTGTTTTAACTCTTTGACAACTTCATCCTCTGGTCCCTGCATCCAGTTCTTATTCATAAATGACACATATCTAGCTTATGATTTCAAATTTACTTAATATCCTTTGCCTTTAAGAATCTTTTTACTTTAGTTGTTACAGAAAAGGCACCAAAACAATGGCATAAGGAGAGAAAGGAAGAGGTGTGTAAAGGAAGCAGGGCCTGCATTCTGTGACTGCACTGCAGTCTGAGCATGTGGACAATGCTATCAAAACCTACCCCTGAACTCCTCTCTGTTCCCCAGGATGTGCCTGCAGCTAGGTATTTTTCTGTAAGGTTGTGGCACACATTATTTTGTCATCAGTTTTGGTGTCATATACCCAAGCTGAAGCCATGACAAAGGAAAAGGTCTTTTCTGTTGTTATTTAGGGTGTAGTTGATATAAAAATGTGCATGACCAACTTCTAGCTTTAGGAAATGTTAACTCACCGAATTTCTATGGCTCAGTACAAGTCACGTATGCTGATGCCCCATTTTCAATGAGCTGTTCCCAGCAAAGAGCTGGGTGGAACAAGGATACTAAAATGGCAAGTTCATCAGATGGGAGTTTCTCCTATGTTGGTGACTACCTAGCTCACTCTCCAGTGCCCAATGACACTGTAGGAAGCAAGGCGCTTTAGAGGACCTTCACTCCCTTCTGCCTCTGCCTTTCCACCGAGGGTTATATTTACCCTATATTCTGATGGTTTCACTAAGGCTACGATCTCTCTCCTCATTGTTTCTCACATAGATGTTATCAATACCAAAATGTCACTGTGGTAAAGTACATTTGACACCTGTCACCAAGAGCACCTCAACTAACACACTGAAGAAAAAAGGACGGTGACCGAACACTCGCTGAAATTTGTAGGTAGGTTAATGGAGTCTAGAAAATTACAATTTCAGTATGGACAAAGTAAAGGCAATAAAAAGGGGTCCACAGAGGGTTAGCGGACTTTAAAATTAAATAATACATTGGCAAAAGTTATTCAAAATGAAAAGAATTAAACGCCACACCCAAAGTCATAACACAGGTGAAGAGAATCTCCTGGACAGAGTTTGAGGCAAACTGTTTTTGAATTTGACAACAAATTCTAGGTTTAAAAAAAAAAGAAGAAGAACAACAACAAAAAAAACAAAATCAGACAGAACTATATCAAACTATAAAGTTTCTACTCAAAATCACTGAGTAGGGAGACAAACTTTGTAACATGAAATAACTCAAATATTTAGGAAAACATATTTCAAATGCTGTATCTGGCACAAGATTAATATCCAAAATTCAAAAAGAAAAACTCCAAGAAAACAAAATACTTCTAAATTCAAAATTTAAGGGTGGAACTCATTCATCATACATAATAGGAAAGAAACAGGATGTTCTAAAGGGGAAAAAGGCTGCAAACAGACACATTTACCTAAGAAGACTTATAAATGGCCCACATGTGCATGAAAAGTGCTGAATGTCCCTACGCAGAGCGATGATAATCAAAACTGCAAGAGAGAATTATCCCCTCGTATCTATATAAAATAGGAAGCAGAGTGATGACTATACTTGATAACATATCTTCAAATCTCTATATTGTAGAGATAAATATACAGAGTAGATATCAGATGTTTTAACAAAACAGCAGTGAGGTGATGGATCTGTCCATTGGTGTTCATATTTATAAAGCTCAAATCTCTGTATATGTAAAATATAAAGATGTGTGTATGCATCAGCATCTTCTGCACACATCAACTGTCCCAGAACAACATACTAAGTAATCTTAAAGTGAGTTAAATAATAACCTCACAAGTATTACATAATTTATCAGGATTTCTATATTGTAATATTCTCATGCATTGTACAATTCAGGGCAGAGCTGGGCTTCACAAAAGTCCAGCGAGATGAGCAAAGAAGCTTATATAAAGAGCAAGTATCATGTTACTTCATTTGACTAGCAGCACAGGATCTACTGTGTGAAGCCCAACGACTCAACTAACATCATCAAACCAGAGCATGATAGATCCAAGGTGCAAAATAAAAGGTCAAGGCTTGTATTTATTGGAGAATAATTCAATGGCATTAATTCATTTTCTATTATGTACAATTCATTTATATCCTTCAAAAGGTATTTGAAAAAGTTCACATATTTATCCCCAAACAGTTCTTAAAAGTATAGATGTACAATGTATATAATTTCTTTAGCTTTGGGGATATATTGTATTTAGAGAGTCTCATTTAAATTCTTTTGGTCTTGGGGAGGGAATCCTAATTTCCAGGCAACTGGACTGGTGTTGACATTCAACAGCACCAATGCCTTTCTGCTGGGAGGGTCCTGCCTGACTGCAGCTCTTCCACCACTCTTCAGTGGGGATGTTTCTACATATTACCTATCCCACTGAGGTGATAATAGATTTGCTTCAGCTTTCTATTTAAAAGTCACAATGTCTTTGAACATTAGCTAATGGTTACTGCTCAGGGAGATAATGATACTTCAAATTCCCCTAACTGGATATTATAATATTGCCTCTTTGGCATTGCTATTTTTAACAGCTTGTAAAGGCAATGGTGTCATTTATGTTAAATAAAAGTTCACTTTTCTTACACATCCGAAGAATTCCAGGCAATAGACATGAGCTATTACGAGTCCCAGGAAGGACTGCAGGTTATATCATGTTTTGGTTATGAATCTCATCTAGAAAGAACTAAAATGTCCCCCAGGAAGTGATTCACTGGAAACCTAACAAACTATACAGAGAAGAAGTAAATCCTTGCTTGGACTCTGCCACTCTGTGTAAAATCTTGGTGATTTTCAAGTTAGTTTTCTCTTAAAAGTCCTAAAAAATCTATCATCTATCAACATTTTTTTCTCTTGATAATTACTATTACCAGTGATGTGGACAAAAACCAGCTAAAGAAGGTCTAAGAGTCAGAGAGCCCTGTTAGAAACTTCAATTTCTTATACAACAGTCAGGAAATAGGGCAGTGGGGAATGAATAAAAGGAGACAGAAGAAAGAAAGAAAAGAAAAGAAAAGAAAGAAAGAAAGAAAGAAAGAAAGAAAGAAAGAAAGAAAGAAAGAAAGAAAAGAAAGAAAAAAACCGAGACGGGACGAATGTTTCCAAAGTGAAATCTATGTGAGTTTCAGTAAGTCTGCTGGTTCCTGAAGCTACAAAGTTCACATTTCCCAACAGAGCTAAGTACACTGCTCACTTGAAGAACAGCTAATACACAACCTCTGTGGGAGCGCATAATACACAATGTGTGAAATCACACACTAGCTGGGCAAACAGGAATGCGGCCTTTTTGTGTTAGCTCTTTGGAGGAGCTTGAGACTAAACACGCAGAACAGTCCAAAGCAAATATTAACACGAGTGGTGTTAGGTGCCTAGATTTCTAAATGCAAATTGTTAATGCAAAATGCTTTAACACCTTCAAGCCCTGTTTGCTGTATGCTCCAGAGGATGGTGATAGAAAAACTAAAAAGGAGAATTTAAATAATTCCTTCTCCATTTTATTTTAGCTTTGTGTTACCAGTTGGAGCTTTTGACAAAATGGGCAAAAATTGAAATGCACAAAAAGCCCTAAAATTTTCTGCTTTTAATTCATTATTTTTCTTCCTTTCTGGAATTTTCTGAATTAATTTGGGGACTGCAGAGTATTTTGAAAACATTTCTGTTTGAATGGAGGATGCTGTAATTCTCTGATATCAAGTGTAAAGACATTGCAGTAGTGTGGAATCAGTATTCCAGATCAATGTGTCACGTGACCAAGTTAGTTGCCAAGGACAATTGTTGCTAGATTTACTTGTTAGTGAACTTTAAGAGTGACAGGATGCAGTGTGCATTTCCTATATGCGGAAAACAGAGAGATTTATTTTATATCTTCAAAAACATCTTTGGAATGTTATTGGTACCTGGGACTCTGCAGTCTGTCTTGTTTGTGTGCTTCTGCCAAAGCTGTACAAAAGGGTAATTGAGCAAACTTCTCTGGCCTGCCTAGCAGTCAACCCATCTGTCTAACCTGCAGCTTCCTGGCAGAGGGCCTTTCTCCTATTCGCCACTCAGTCACTTTTGTTTTCTCTCTCCAGATGCCCTGACTCAGACATGATTTCCCAAAGTATAGCATCAAGCACCCAGGATAGAAGACACTTACAACTACACAAGCTTTCCTTTTAAATGCCTGAGACTGAAGCTGAATATGGTACCTTCTCTTTCCAACCTAGGAGTTGGAGCTCTGGCTTGGTGTTTAGCAGCACTTGCTGCCCTTCCAGGGGCCAGAGTTCCATTGAGCACCTTCACAGAGGCTCCCAACTCTAACTTTAGTTGGATCCAGTGGATCCAACATTCTCTTCTGTACTTGGCGGTTGGGGGACGTGCACAACAATCCACACATTACACATATCTACATGCAGGCAAAATGCTCACATGCATAAAATAGAAATGAATATTCTTTTAAGAAGCACAACAGGAAATGTCAGTTCTGTAACTCACAGCTGCAAGAGCACCAGTGTAAGAAACTAAATAATCAAGGTTTTACCACTTACTATTTGCTTTCTGTGTCACAGCTAACTTTTGTGTAACAGAACAAAAAGCTTAAATGTTCCTGGATTCACACTCCCCACAAAGAAGAAAGTATGCAGTTGATTGTTGAGATCTGAAAGTCTATTGCGTTTGACTTGGCTGACAAAAGCTTAAAGAGTACAGTATGTCAGACTTCTTCATTTGCTGTAGGAGTTTCTTGTTAACAGCTTAGTAACACCACTGAAAGCACTTTAGTTTGAGTTTCTGACTGGTTGTATTTGTTATACATATATATATTATAATATATCACACACATAAATATTTACATATAATGAAGAAATAATCAAAATGGAATATACATATATACATATTTGTGTATATATGTGATATATATACATACATATACAAATATACATGTGGAATATATGTATATATATTCCATTATATTCCATTTTGTTTATTTATTTTCAGTGTGCATGTGTGTGTGTGTAATGACTGCTATTTTGTGGTGGTTCAATTATGTAGAGTCCGTTGTCTTCTTCCACTACGTGGATTCCTATAGAATAAGCTCAGGTCATAAAGGTAGACAGCAAGAGCCCAGCTGCTGAGCCTTCCTGCTTGCCCTGACTGTGAATCTATTGACCACTGTTTTTAGCTATGGCATGAGCTTCCCTTAGACTGGTTATCTCTATCTCACAAATTATTAAATGGTTTATTTCATGGTTGAAGCCTAGCACACAGTTTGTCTGTTAACAAGTTCTTGATTTTTAACCTTTGGGACACCTTGTGAGGGTAAAACGGCATCAGAGAAATCCTGACACAAGCAGAAAGTCCCAAAAGTAACAGGATAAATTATTATCTCAATTGCTTTTACTGGGAACAATAAAAATTCTACGTCACTTCAATACCACAAGAATGTATAATTATTCAGGATCTTGAAGATATAATCGCCGAAGTATTTGTAATATAGCCCATCTTGTGTGTCATTTGCATTTTCATTCTCCAGCTCTTTAAGGGTAAAGCATTAGGGGCAGGCTGCTGGTTGCATGCGTTTCCTGAGATCAAGTCAAAAGGCAGAGCTTTGAGGATGCTTTCAGATTGCTTTGAAATGCACTTTCCAAGTGCATAGCGTCTTCGGCCAATATTATGTGGTCTGTGAATGTGTTTTTCCTTGATAACCCAGTCCTTTCCACCAGCATGCGCACGAACAGGGCGACAGCTCCGTGACTGCTTTGGCAATCATCGGAAGGAGTACCTGTACTCACTGATGCTCTGAGCAGCCCACAAAAACAGGACTTCAGAATTTTTGTGCTATTTCTGACCCAATTTGTTAATATTTCCTATCATAGTTCCTGCCGGGTGTCAGTCACTCTTACTAATGACAGCCACAAACACCTGCTCAGCACTTCAGAGCTGACAAAGCATTCCCATACATCTTTCTAGTGTGTTCCCTCAAACTCCCTTCCCAATTTGCCACTAAAGTGCCAGGCCTTTGAAAACAGTATAATCAAACTTAAAAGGAGAGGCTATTTAAAGAGTAAACAGACCCTGAGTGAGAGGCCCCTGGAGTTTCCTTAGAACAAGGCTTAGTTCATGAACATTAGCATTTATTTTGGCTACTCAGACCTTTGTGTTTCCCAAACACTCTTGGCTGAGCCTGGAATGGGTCAGGTTGATAAATAAGAAAATGCTGTGCTTATAAAATATATTTATTATTACGCTTTATCAGGGACTGAAAAAAAAGCCATTGAACACTCAAATGAGACATGACTTAAAATTTATTGAATGTAGGTTGTTCACTGTAGAGTTAAAGATGTAGAAGACTAGAAAAATCTCACGTTTAAATAAGAACTCAGTCAAGTAAATTAATCTTTCAACTCTTAGTTTCATATTTTTTTAAATTAATTTTCAACTTGCAAACTTGCAATCCTTTAAGTTGTCTTTTTTTGCATCCCCTCATCAGGAGATATATTTAATATTTCTTAGGGAATGCAAAGCTCCTCAGGTCATACCAAATCATATGCAAGTATATGTGGACACAGAGAGACACACATACAGCATGTACACACACATGTGTGTAAATGTGATAAAATCAAGCACAGGAAGAGATTAACGATAGCGTCAAAGAAGAGCACTGCACAATTAGAAGAATATGCTGCAATAAAGCCATCACCATCACTATTCTTGTATCAATTTTAAGTAAATAAGTGTAAATGAACATATATACTAAGATATTCATATAGCAAAGTTCTTGCAACAGAGACAGCTGCTCCTAGACGATTTAGTGTGGATACTGTACACTGCAAAGGCTTGCTGGACATAGAGAACAATTATGTCCTGGATGAGACGGAACAAGAGGGCTCAAGATTTTATCATTCTGTTCACACATGAAACTTAAAGTTTGTAAATTGTTACTGAAAGTTTTAGTTTACTGCTTTTGAACCTCAATTATCCAGAAATATTTCTAACATGTGAAACTGCAAATAAGAGGGACTACTGCCCCGAGTATTGGGATCCTTGACAAAAATGGCCTGATGATGACAATATACTTCAAGAGCTATTGCTGCAATATACAATGAAGCATGTATGGGCAAATTACCTTTCTTAAAATTAAACTGTAAATATTAGCTTAGTGTTTTTCATATTTCTTAAAATTAGAGAATAATAAAAAATAAATTAAATATTTTGAACCACCACCCATTACAAGCAAAACTATATCTTAGAAATACAGAAGCCTGAAGGGGGGAGAGAGACAAGAGCATGAGAAGAGAGTACAGAAAAGTCAACAGTAAAGGGAGCTCGCGCATCATTCCCATCCGGTGCTGCAGAAGTATACAGTTTTTCCCTCCGTCCCTCTCTACCTCCTTCCTCTCTCTCTCTCTCTCTCTCTCTCTCTCTCTCTCTCTCTCTCTCTTTCTTATTTCAAGACAGCGTATTTCTGTGCAACAGTCCTGGCTGTCCTAGAACTCTCCTTATAGACCAGGTTAGCCTGAGACTGGCCTGCCTCAGCCTTGAAATGCTGGGATTAAAATAGTGCTATCCACACCCAACATGTGGTGCATATCTTTAATTTCAGAATTGGAAAAGAAGAGGCAGACCGAGCCCTGTGAGTTCAAGGACAGTCTGGTTTACGTGGTGAGTTCCACACCAATCAGAGCTACATAATAAAACTATGCCACAAAATAAACAAGGACCACCCAAAACAACAAGAACAAAAAACATGCCCTGAAAAGAAAACAACAACTAAAATATTTATGGGTTCACTTATTAAATTACTTAATTCTGTGGCAGGAAAATTTCTGCAGATTCTTTTTCCCCCATACTTTTAATATTCTCTAGTAGCTATATGTAATGCATGTACATGCAACTTTGAAAATTCACCTTTGCTGGTTTTTTTTGGTTTTGTTTTTGTTTTTTTTTTAGTACTGAGAGCATACCCAGAACATAACACATGCTAAACAAGCACTCTATACTAAGCTATGCCCAGTGAATTCTACTGAGATTTTATGGTTATTTAGTATTATATTTAACCCATGCATTTTAATTACTTTCATTAATTCAGAAGTAGTGCAGTGGTAGTATTTTAATGTAATTTCTGCCATTCATTTGCCTAAAGGAAAGTGAGAATTGTGACTTTCCTATGTCTGAGCATACACATTTATATGGTAAAGAGGATGAAAGTATTAGCACCAGTCTAATATGTTGGAGAAAGGAGAAAAGAATGGGGTAAAGTTATTGTATGTCATTTTTATAAATCACATCTTGTTTATTCTGTGTGTGAGTTCACACATGTGCAAGCATGAAATGACACACTTTCAAGAGTTGGTTGTCTCTGTCCACGACGTGGGTTCTGGGAATCAAACTTAGATTGTCAGCCTTGGCAGAAAGTGCCTTTATTTGCTGAACCATTCTCTGGTTGCCATATGATACTCATGTATTCTATCACACAATAAGGATTTACCAAAGGGTAATAACACCAACCCATATGATGGCAAGACTAATAAAGATGCCTTGTGATAATAAAGACATAGCTTCTACTCGTGTTTGGCAAGAGAATAGCTACAACATGATAGTGGCTAATTTGTCAACTTAGAGAAGCTACAATGTGACTCTTCTTGGCTCTGTGAGTCCTGAGTTTCCTAGCACAATAGTCATGTATTAATCTTTAGACAACTTCACAACATATTGTATATTTTGGTTTTTATAACAGAAGGTACAGATCGGTGAGGTAGAACATAGATGGTATGAACAAAGTCTAATACTTCATTTAAAAATATCTGGTTTAGAAGCCTACTGCTTATGACTTCCCAGGTTTATAATCTTAAACACATTTTAAACACTGTGTTTCTCTCCTTCAGAAAGAACAAAATAAGAGTAATTTAACCTGCATTTCATCATTAAGCAGATGATGAGCTTGAGACATTAGTCTTTCTCACCTGTCATAGCTACTTTACAAGGGATAAGCCTGTCTTCCTCTTAAACAATAAGACTCAAGAACTTCTTGGTAAACATATGTGTTCAGTTATTAAATCTTTCAATGAAAAGTTGGGACATTCATGACAACTGTCAGATAGACATCTGAGTGCAATTATTGTTGTGTAATTTGGATAAACTTTGATTATGTTATGATAAATGTAGACAACAGGAGCATAGCCAATACTTTAGGCATTTAATGGCGTTTTATTTATTAGTGATTTTTTTGTGGCATATATATGATTTTTTGAGTCTTTTTTTATTATTGTTAAAAAAATTACATTTACTCCCCTTGTTCCTGGCCCTCCCCCAGCCCAGCTCCCCCTTCCAGCTGCGGGGTCCTAGGACCTCACAAAGCAGCAGGCTCCAGGGCTAAGGCTTTGGGGATAGGGGAGTGAGTGCAGAGAAGCAGGGGTGATTTGTACCACGGTGATTTTTTTTTACTTGAAAAAACCCAAGTTCTCTGCAGTATAATACCTATGTGGGAAAATATTCTCTGAAAACATATGCATTACCTACATCAAATTATTATAAATTAAAGTGGTGTTAAATTCAGAAATGCACACATGCTCTCATGTAATGATAGGAGAACTCAATGGACATGGAGTTAGCATTTTGAATATATGGGGAATGTTTCTCTTCCTTGAACTGTCTAGAAAGAAATTATTCCTCATCCTCAAAATATTTTGTGAGGTTTCAAAGTCCTCCTTTCTTGGCAAGAATGAGTCACTGTTGTTTGAAGAGAACACTTTCATACTTCCTCTGGTCTAGGTGAGAAGTGCACTTCATCCGAATTCTTTGCTCTGAAGTTTTCTCTACTAAGAACAGCTTGAAAGGGTAAGAGGAACAGTAGAGTGGAATCCTGCTTAGTTCCTTCATATTTAGGTCAATTTCACTGCCTCTGGGTTACTCCTGGTTTTATTTCTCTGAATTCTGTCTCATGTAGTTCAGTCTCCCCACAAGAGGACAGACATGATTTAACTGAACCACAAGAATATCTAACTTTACTGAGTAGAGTGAGAGGCAAGATTACCTGGAGGAAACTCTTCTACTGATAACACTGGCTATCACAGTTTTACTTAAAAATGATCTTTATCAACCTCAGTCACTCTGTTCTGATAATGGGTTGAATACCAAGAATGTCAAAAGGCCTCTTAGAGAGTGGCAGACCAAAGTAGGCATGCTGAGTGATGCTTGTGGTGACTGTGACAGAAAGTCTAATAATGCTGTAGATGTTGGAGGAGATAGAATACCAATGTTTACACTGCAATACGGACTAGCACAGATTTCAGGACAGTCTGTTCAGTACTAGTGTTTATAGTACCAACTTCCCTTTGCATTTGACTTTTATTTTTTTCAAGTCTTTTTATATTTTCTTATATATACTGAATAAGACATAAAGTTCACTGCAAATTCCTGGAACAGAGTTGAACCTTCTGGAGAATGGTCCTCACCATTTCATTCTTTTCCCTTTTTTTCTTCCTCTTTTTTTTTTAAAAAATTAATTTTCACCCTCCCTTATCTGTTAAATTTTCTCTCCTCTTCTCTCCTTTCCTCTTCGCTTCTCTCGTCTCCTGTTCTCTTCTCTTTTTTTTCCTCCATGATAATAAAGGTCAATCCAGGGCCTTCTGTGTGCCTTGCAACTGCTTTTACCATAAGCTGCCTTCCCAGCCTTATCCATGCATTTAGACTGACTCTCAGACAATAACATAAAATGATGTTAAATAACATGGAGAAACTAGAGTTTTAATTTAGTTATAAGCTGAAACTATTGACTATGACCTTGTTCACTTGTAAATTTACAAGGAAGACAAATATGACAATTATCATTTGGTTATATTAAGCTAGAGTGCATTATGAAACTTGAGACACTTGTGAAGTGTCTACATGTGTAGAAAAATCTCTACAAATCACACTTCTCGATTTATCTTTGTGAAAGTGCCCTATGAGTAAAAGGAGTGTTTTGAAAGTAGGGATTTCTAAGAGATTTGAAGGGAAGCTATCATCACTTCTGTTAACCACTACAAGCTTAAAATTAACAAAGGTGTTTATGCTTTGACAACAATCTGTCACTTGAAATTACAATAGAACATGAAAGGAAAAGCAGTCCGAGCTTACTTTCCCTTTAAAAAGTCTGCATATATTTTAAGACAGTACTACAATTTTTAATGTCTTCAGCATTTATTTTGATTTAGATACCCATTAATCTATTCTCAGGCAATCCTTTGTTTCCAATCATAACGGCAGGTTAATATTTGGTAATTTTAGACATAAGCTGGTTCTGAATGATTGCTGTGCAACGTGTATCTTACTCCACCTTGAGTACTTAAGCACAACCTCAGTTTTACCATACAAGATGTAATTATCACTTATGTTGCAATAATTTTTTCTCTTTTAAAAACTGGTTTCTGCATATACAGATACTTACAGCCTGATGTTATGGAGAGAGTGAGAAGGCTTGGAGCATGTAGTCCTATATGGGACATTTCCATCAAATCCCTCACCTAAGTTCGGAGAACTCTGTGGAAGAGTAGGAGCCAGAGGGGATGGAGAATACCAAGGAAACAGGGCCTCTCCACCAACACGACCAAAGCACTTAAGAACTCACAGAGACTGAGTCAGAATACAGAGGGCTCCTAGAGATGAAAAGTGGATACTAGAACCGATCTCTTATACAGAAGCTATCTCCAACTGATAAAACACTTGTAAATGCAAACTTAGTTTTCTCTAAGGGAGACTCACTGGGAAACAAACTACTCTGAAGTGTAGGCTGCATGCTCAGTAGTAGATAGACAACATAGATTAATTCAAAGGCATCTTTTGAGGTTTATAGCTAATAATGTAGTGTCAGAACTTTAAAAATTATTTTTATTATCAATTTATTATCATTTTGTATACAATTTTCATTATTTTTATTTATTTATGTCTCTCTTTTTAACCTACAGGTCTTTTGTGTGTATATTTACGGCTTTCAGTTTAGTGTTTTTTTGGGATTCCTGAGTATGCAAATTAATGGGTCTCTGCACCTATATTGTTTCTTGTGTCTTTCTTGAGCTCTTTTCCTTCTGTTCATTTGTTTTGTCCTATTCCGAAATGGTAGATTTTGCTTTTATTATTATTATCCCTTAGAAACTTGTTTGTTTTCTAATGAGAGAAAGAGAAGGTGTAGAAGCAGTTGGGAGGGTAGGTGGGAGGAACTGAGAGGAGTTAAGCATTAATGTACAAAAGGAAATAGAGAATAACTGAGAACCAGTTGATAAATATTTGGGGCACAATAGCCTCAAAGGTTAATAATGAATATCTTTCTCAGAAGGACACAAACCCTGCTTTCCTTGTTCTTTGAGGAAATTAATTGTCTTAACTAAAAAAAAGGGGATGAGAATGACTTTTTTATTTATTTATTTTTTTATTCTTGAAGTGGGGTTTTTCTGTGTAAGTCCTAACTGTCCTGGAACTAGCTATTGTAAACCAGGCTGGCCTCAAACTCACAGAGATCCACCTGCCTCTGCCTCTGGAGCACTGGGATTAAAGATGTGTGCCAACTACCGCCCAGCCAGGAATGACTCTTAATGACTTACAGCTACAGATCTGTGTAACACTCAGCTCTCATCAGAGATGCTTCTTCTTGCAGAAGATGGTAATTAACCGAGAGACCCACAACTGGTCAATGCATAGAGTGTGAGAGACTCTGGAACACTTAGCCCCAAATAGGATTCCTATCAAACCCCTCCCCTCAAGTAACTCGGATCTATGTGAAAGAAGAAGTGGAAAGATTGCAAGAGCGAGAGAGATGGTAGATGACTTCAAGGATATAGTGCTGTCCAGACATAAGAGGACTGAAGTACATATGAACCCACGAAGACTGACAATATGCACAAGAAACCAGATAAAATCCCAGCATGGAAAAGGGGAAGTGAACAAAAGTCCCACTCCTAACAAAGAAACTTTTGCAATCGATAGTTACTGGGGAGTGGAAAAATCAGTTTCCTTCAATGGAGTATCACGCTCTAGAACAGGTCCCATGGCCAGAAGTAT
This sequence comes from Dicrostonyx torquatus, assembly GCA_028555095.1. NCBI lineage: Eukaryota > Metazoa > Chordata > Mammalia > Rodentia > Cricetidae > Dicrostonyx > Dicrostonyx torquatus. The sequence goes on from JAQHUG010000195.1 coordinate 3,589,038, forward strand.
CTGGGCAACACAAAATGAACTGCATGATGCTTTTTGTTTTGTTTTGATAATGTTTGCCTTAATGAGTCTTTCATTGGATGGTTTGATTTTTGGTGTTTGAGTGAGTAAAAGGATGAAATTGGGTGATAAGGGAGGTGGGTGGATCTAAGAAGAGTTAGGGAAGAGAAAATAAAATGATCAAAATACATTGTACAAATAAAATGTACAAAATACATCCTTAGTGAGATATCCCAAACCCCAAAAGATGAATATGGTATGTACTCACTCATTAGTGGACCCTAGCCATTAACAAAGGACATTAAGCTTATAGCTCACAAGCCTAGAGAACCCAAATAACATGGTGAACCCAAAGAAAAACATATATAGTTCCTCCTGGAAGTCGGAAGCAAACAAGATCGTCAGACAAAAGTCGGAAGCACGGGTGTGGGGATGGGGGTGGAGGTAGGGATTGGGGGAGGGAGTAGGCAAAAGGGAGGGAGGTAGAAGGGAGAAGGGAAGAACTGGGGAGAGCCTGGGGTTGTGAGAGGGTGGAAATGGAGGAAAGGTGGATATTGGAGAAGGGAATAAGATATCTACATTAAAGGAGTCATTCTAAGATTCGCAAGAGACTTGTCTCTAGAGGGGATCCCAGGTGTTCACAGAGATGTCTCCAGCTAGGTACTTGGACAGCAGAGGAGTAGGTGCCTGAACTGACCTTGTCCCATAGTTACATTGTTGAATATCTTGATCGTCACCATAGAAATTTCGCATGATGGATGGAGATAGAGCCAGAGACCCACATTCACATCAGAGCAAGGGATTGAGCTACCAAGGTCCAGTGGAAGAGCAGAAGGAGGGAGAAGATGAGCAAGGAAGTCAGGACCATGAGGGACTGGCCCACCAACAGAGACAGTGTGCTTGATCTATTGGGAGCTCATTGAATCCTGCTGGACCAGGACTGAATGAGCATATGACCTAACCGGACTCTCTGAATGTGGCTGCCAATGGGGACTGACAGAAAAGCCAATGATAATGGCACCGGGACCTATCTCTTCTGCATGTATTGGCTTTTTGGGAACTTATTCTATATGGATGCACATCTTCTTAGACCGAGATGGAGGGGGGAGGGCCTTGGGCTTTCCACAGGGCAGGGTATCCTGCCCCATCTTAAGGAAGCAGGGGGAGGGCGGTGGGGTAGTGGGGGAGCGGGAGGGCCGGGAACAAGGGGAGTAAATGTAAATTTTTCTTTTAACAATTAAAAAAAAATAAAAAAATACATTATACAAAGAAGAAAAAAAAGAAGGACAAAGGGAAGGGCACAGACAGGGAAAGAAGAGGGAGGATGGGGGAGGAGTAAACCCTCATTAAATAGAGGATAATATTCTACAGTGGGGAGAATGTGAAACTAGTGACATCACTTTCGTTCTTCCTTCATAAAATACTTAAATATCACAGGTCCTGATAAAAATGAAAGGTGGTTGTAAGGAAGCACCCTCCCGAGTTTGTACATATCACATCCAGACACCGAATTCTCAGCACATGGGAGATTTATTACCCTGGAGGAGCAAGCTTTGAGGGGAGGCTGCTTCTGGATCAGGCAAAATCAGACAGCAATCAACAGAAGTAGGTGTTTCTTTTGCAGGAGTAGACTTTTGAGAGAGAAAGGGGGAATATGTGTTAGGGTGAGTAGTTCTCATTAGACAGGTTTGTCAGTCTAGGCAAATAATGAATTTTGATGGTTGGACCTTGTTGTCTAGTATCAGGAATGAGTCAGTGGCCAAATGCAGGAAGGGATCTTGGAGGCTAGCTTTAGGAATGCAACCTAATGGTTTGTATCAAGGAAGAGGGAAAGGGGAGATGGGGAGAAACCTGTTGGTACCATGTTTGCCATGCTTGGGCATTGTAAGAGGGCCATTCACTAGTGATTTTAATATAGGAAATAAGATTAATTTGATAAGAACTTAAAAACGTCTCCTCTTGGGCCTTTTAGATTTTTTTAGTTTGCTCATTGGCATTTCTTCTGGCATGTAATTTCAGGGAGGAGAAAAATGGTTTTATTCTACAATGAAGCAAATGAAACGCGATACATTAAGTCTAAGACTCCTCATATATATATTCTGCTTGGTTCAAGTTCAGTGCTGGCAGTGGAGGTCAAAAGTCTGAGATGATTCTTACTGGGCCAACACAAAGGTGTCAGGTGGTCATCTGAGGATCATGGGAGAACTTTTTCCTGTCTCTTTCCAAATTTTCCAAGTTGGCTATATCTTTTGTTTCTAAGTCCTAATTCCTTAATCCTCAAAGTCAGGAACTAACTATATATCTACACCTCTCCAATTGCAGCCGGAATGTTTCCCTGTTTTTAAGTGGTGGTTATGTCAAGAGTTCCTAGACATACCATGATAATCTCATCAGCAATCATGTGGCAGAATTCCTTGAACACGTAGAATTATATTTTCGAGATTCTGGGTGCAAAGCAGAGACATGATTGGGGAATCCTTATTCTGTTGATTAGAAAGTCATCATGGAGTACTAAATAAATGTGGCTTGCTAATACTACCATCATTTTCACTATGCTGAACAAAACTCAAGTAGTTATTAAATGGTTTTCCTTCTAAGCATTTCTCTGATAAATAATCAGTTGCAAGTGACCTGAAGACATTTAGACAAATGCTAGTTGGTACTGCATTTGCATGTTTCAGAGCTCCCGCTACAACATATGTGTTTTCCTTTTTTGAAGTACTGAAATGGTAGTATAAAATTTATAATCAATATTTATACAGAGTTTGCAATATAATTAAAAAATATCAAAAACAAGCTAAATTATTGAATTTTTATAATCAATGACAGAAATATACCCAAATTTTATAGTACTTAGAAATTATCCTAAAGCATATTAAAGTAAATGTTTCTAATTGCTAGAATACTTGAAATGAGGTCAGAATTGAATTTGGAATAAAGTGAAGTTTTAAAGCCCCAATATTAAATTTGTATATTATTTTCTCTGCTTGCTTTTTATTTTCTTTCCTCTTTTGTTCTCATAGTCCTGAATTAATTTAATTACTTAGTGAGAAAAATAGCACTCTGAGGTGTGAATAATTAATTTCATTCCCATTTTATCATAGTGCCATATTGTCAATACAATATTATAATATTTCTTTAAAAGAATTTATATTGGTTTAAATGAACCATCAAAATATTTTGTGACATTTCTGAATTACAGTTTGACAATATTTATCCATAAACCACAATGCTTACTCTCTAACTCTCTTCTCAACTATTCTTCCTAAATAATACACTTCATAAACATATATACAAAAAAGCACACACACACAAAGTTATATCTTAACAATCATTACACCTTTACCATAAATAGTCAGAAATTGCATACATATAAATAAGGAAAAAACAATACTTTTTCTATATTTCAAAATATGCTAAGGTCAAAAGAGTTCTGTGTTCTATTGTCTCATAGCAAACCAAAATTGCCACTTGCTTACTGTTTATTGTGTGGAATTTAAACAATTTGATTTAGCATGGCTACTTGACATCACTTCTCTAGTACAAATCATCAGCTGAATGTTTGAGAAAGGGTTGGGACAGAAAAGGAAAAAAACAGCATTGGCATCTAGAAAATGTGAGATAATGAAAACTTGTCGACAGTGCCTAAGTAAGGAAGAGATTTGGAAACAAGAATTTCTCTGAAAAGAAATATATGAATGCAAGGCCAGTTTTGAATCTCTTTTCACTAAAAGTCTTTGGTAGGTGAACAAAATATCTTAAAACAGAAACTATTGTCTAGGAGTCCAATGAGAATGGTAAGAAATGATGGCAAAAACATGTGGGTTACTCTCTACAGGGTCACTGGCACGGCTGGAATGTGAAAAACAACACGGGTGAAAGTCAGGAGGTGGTGACCCAGTCAAGAGGGTTCCAGTGATACACAGAAAGTGGATCAAAGGAAGTTTTACGTTTTTGAACAGCAGGAAGATTTTTGTCCCATTTGTTCCTGCACAGCTTTAAGAGAATCAAGCTCACATTCATCTCAATAAAACAGATCAAATCGTGCCTAAAGGCATAGTAAATAGGTGTATTCACAGAGACACCTCTTTATGTATGTATTTTTTCAGGGCTATGAAATGTTCTGGAGGAGAAAAATTCAAAATAGCTAAAATATATCCATTTAATTACAGAATTATGTTAATAAAATATGCTCTGACATTTTGGGTTGCTATTTTTCTTAATGGCATTGAACACTCCATTGACTTTTTATCAGCCTCGGTAATGTGGTGAGTATATTCTATCATGTGTCTCATGAGAGGGCTGATAACTGTTGTCTTATAGTATAGAGAATAAATGTCTTGATACAAGCTAGTTCTGGAGGACTATTGTCACCAACGCCAACCGTCTGGCATTTCAATAAATACAATACATACAGATTTGCTTTTTCACCTGAAGTCATCAAAATATCATGTGCACTGCAGTATGAAAGCACATCACAGGAGAGCACTTACAAAATGAAATTGTCAGCACTTCCTGCCACCAGGTCCTACTGAATCAGAATGTTGGCAATATCACAGATGCTTTGTATGCAGGTCAAGCTTGAGAGCTGTGAATTAGAACACAGCAGTCCCAAACAAGTCTTCGGTGTGATTGACTGTCTTTACTCAAGACATCACGGTTTCAGGTTACTGCATTTCATTTTTCTTCCCTTTGCTAGTCTTCAGTCCACTTTCAGGGACTCTTTTTTTTGTACAATATATTCTTCAAAAAAAAAAACTTCACTAATAAATATGGTTTAAACGAGCTGTTGCTTTCATTGTTTACAAATGGATCTTTTACTAGGCTTGCTTTGGTCTTGAATCAGCTGTTTTGAAACATCAAGTGGTATTATGTATCATACTGGTTCAGTTCAATCCCCCCATTTTGCAAGATAGGAAACTATTGCAGAGCTGAGTAACTCATTTCTCACATGAATCATGCACTAATGTGTTGTATTCTCTCTTTGTATAGAACTACATATTCATTTTGCTATTCAATTATTCCCTCCGTTTTATTGCTTGTTGAAATTCCTGCATTCCATCTTTCCCCACACGTTAATATAAACAGTGCTTAATGGATTTAGTCTACCTTTTGTTCCTTCCAACATGTCTTTAATAGCAATTTTTTATTAAAGTTCTGATTCATTAATAGCTTATATTAAGTTCTCTCTTTATTGTAGGAAAAGTGCCTAAATCAGAATTTTTTTCCCCTAGAGTTCTTCTTCCCCATTTCTGTCTCTATTGGTCTGTATAGTCAGGTTGGAAGGATCTTTTCAAGCACCTCGTTCATTGTTGGCTCAACCTAGGAAGTCTTTTTAACCTTCCAACTCGATCTTTTCCACCTCCATCACTAGATCTCCTGAGTGGATTTTATTTTCGAACTGTGTTACTAAAAATAGTTGCATTTTTGAAGTTAAGAGAAAAAGACTCAACTGTATACTCTCTCTGGTGCATACTTACTTTTAAGAATTACTAGTGTTAGCCAGGCAATGGTAGTATACCCCTTTCATCCCAGCACTCGGGAGGCAGGCATATCTCTGTAAGTCTGAGGCCAACCTGATCTACAGAGCGAGTTCTTGTACAGGCCCTAAAGCTACAGAGAAACCCTGTTTCCAAACAAACATACCAACAAAAATCAAGAAATGCTGGTGTTATTTGTGACAAAAGGACAATTGTTAGGAAGTCATAGCTTCTATCAAAAAGCCATGCTTGAGAGTTCTATTTCCCAGTTCTCATTTCATGAGGTCTCTTCCAGCTCTTAGATTATTTGTCCTCTTTGCATTGTTTTTCTTGTACTCTCGATGTAGAAGATAGAGGTGCATATGAGATGAATACTTCATTCCCTAAGTGCCTAAGTGTTGCATAAATCAGAAGTTGGCACTGATGAAAGGAATTTCAGTCTAAAGCTCCTCCTAGATATAGGCATAAAAGCTCTGTTTGGTGAAAGTTCAGTGCTTGCCAAGGGCAGAGACTGTGTAAAGATTTAAGGAAAACCACAAATTCGTCTGTAACAAGGGATACTAATTCATCTGAAATCTCACTTGGGAAGAATTCTCAATAAGGATCTGAGCGTTAGATACAACTGAAAGATGACAGGAGGAGTCTTGGTAAAGGAAAGTAGCAATGGACACAAGAACATTTAGCACAGTTTGATTTAAATAAATTAAAGAAAAAACCCACAACTGGTTATTCTGTCGTTGAAATTCATGACTCTCAAATCCTAGCTAGTTTCCCAAATGAAAGCTTTCCCTATTTTTAGGGCATAAAGATAAAACTCCTGCAAAACTAGGCAGAAATTCTCTTGCTTTACTGGTAACCTACTTTGAATCTTAATCTAGCAGAACAACTGAATTAATAAATAAGTAAGCATGTTGTGTGCTCTGTTTAGAAAGATAGTATATGAGCAATTCACTGCTTAAAATAATTTTAATTCAAGTAGTGTTAAAAATATAATCTGTACATTTAAAAGTTAAACCTTATGCTGCCAATTTTAAAAATAGTATTAAAAGATAAATGGAAGTCATTTCCTAAAGAAGTTTTCCATCCCATAATTTCAGAAATTCCTTTGGTCTGGTTAACTGTCAGAAGCCAACCTTCCTAAGTGCCCCTTATCTAGTAAATTAATTTAGCTGTCTGTAAATGTATCAAGTTCCACTATAAATTGCATCCTAAATAACAACACAGTTTTAACAAATGTGCATGTTCTAAGATGTATAAAATGAGAACTTACAATGATGCAGAGTGGCAAGTCAGAAGATGAAGTGTTTTCAGGGTAAGATTGAGGACCCAGTGCAGACTTCTAGCATCTAAGTAACAAGCCAACTACAGTGAGCATGATGCTGTTCTCAGCACTGGGGAGGCCAAGACAGGGTTATTCCTGAGGTTTCTAGGCTTGTCAACCCAGATCAAGATAGACCTGAGTTCTAGGTTCTGTAAAATACCTTTACACAAAAATAGGGTAGAAAGTGATTGAAGAACACACATGATAATGATTTCTGAGCCTATGTACCTTATGCACACACATGTACACACAGACATAAGAATGCATATACACATAACATACAATAACACACAATGTATAGAACAATTCTCTCCTTATTAAAAAAAGCTCAGTTCCCCTTCATATGGACTTTGTCATGCAACCAGTTTGCTTTCTACCTTCTACTTTTAAGAAGAATGATGGGATCACATAAGAATAGTATGAAGACACAATCTATGCTTGCATGAGGCTCATTTGGAAGTAGACAGATACTGGGCTTTATAATCTGGTACAATAGTTTTACTCACAAAAGAGTAATTCATGTGAAAATTTAGTAAGTACTATAGCACCTCAAATAGCTGAGTACAATAAGCATGCACTATGCGGAAAATGCTTCTTAGAAATCAAACTGAGCTTTAGAAGTATCCATGATACTTTAAGCTCTCTATTCAATACACCAGACTGACGGCTCTCCCAGTAGGACTATTACTTCCATGACAGCCCCGTGGGGTGCTGGTTTATGAAACGTGAGAAGATCAAAGCTTTAATTTAAAGACTTTAAATCTAGACAGCTTCAAAGTTACTAAAAATAGATGAAATCTTAATTTTAAGGACTTGCTAAAAGTTCTTGAATCAATTGTTTAATCCCCCAAATTTTGTACATAATAATTTTCTAATAAGAAATCTGACCTTGTTATCAGTCTAGTGGTAGGTAAAAATTCAAGAGGAACAAGCCCTTAATAGTCTGATTTTAGAAATGATTATTTTAGGCAAATTTGTGCTAATCTATGCAGCAGAGCCCCAGCTTAACATTGCATGGCATTATTTTGATTCAGTATAATTTTATGCTTTCTTTACGTCACCCTTCTAAGCTATGAAATTAACATTTATCATTAGAGTGCTTAGTGATAAATCAAATGATATTTAAAAATATAAAATAGTCCTTTTCATGTAAAAATGATCATGTGTAGGTAATTTCACATTGGCTAACCTAAAATCAGGGTTAGCAAAAACATAATTTCATTATCACAATCATTCAATAGCATAGGCACATGAACAACACTATCTAGGGAAAATGATATAACACTTTATCTACCCATTTTCTGATTTGTTTTTAGCTCTCTCTCTCTCTCTCTCTCTCTCTCTCTCTCTCTCTCTCTCTCTCTGCCTCTCTCTCTCTGTCTCTCTCTTTTTCATTTTGCTCTGATTCAAACTCAACTCTTGCATGTGCTAGGCAAGCACTTTCTCATCATCTTGCCTTGCAGGACTTGAATTTTGGTTTTATGAAGCAAATCATTTAAATTTTCTTGTTATGTACAATATCCCTGTGTGCTCCTTCTCTCTCACTCCCTCTCTCACCCATAATGACACATAACACCCCCCTTTTGGTCTTGACTCTCATCTAAAAATTAAGGATTATTTATGAGATTTTGTTCTGGAACTTAATAGAAGATTCTTTGGAACCCTTATTAGCACCACCCTCAAGGCAAAACACAAGGGCTTACTGGACCAAGACCAGCTTGTGGTGATTTGGACAGGCCTCCATAGCTTTCATCCATATGCATCAGATATAGAAAGTTTTATGGTCTTTTTAATTATATGCCCATATGTGAAACAGAATCTAGATAATTTCAATAACTTAAAATTTAGTAGGTGAAAACAAAGCAATGAAATAAACCAGGTAATTATATTTTAATTTTTAGGCAATTTCAGAATCTTTTACAGATTTCCATTCCTTTTAAAACAGTCATTTCTGGTTTGTCAGTTAAAAAATATGAGCAGGTACCAGTTCACTAGCCTGCCAAATGTTTTTCTGCCTGAGCAAAGCCTTCATTATGGGGGACATAGCTATGACATCTGTTTATTCAACATGCTTCCACTGAAATCGTATTAACCTGCACAGCTGGCAATATTGCTACCCTAAACAAAGGCCTTCAAAGGCTAATGCTCCATTTATACCCTCTCTCATTGTCTTCATCCTGCTATTCACATATACAACTTCTTAGGGTGAAGAATGACCATCTGAAAGTCACCCACACTGATTTTCCTTAAGAAACTTATTTTGCTATATTCTTCAAGCATCATGTACAAAGAGTAAGTATAGACCACTTTGTCTCATGAAGTCATGTTGCCAATATGATCCACTGACCTTTTAGCCATCCCAAAACAGGCTGCTTTTTTTTTTGTTACAATCTAAGTGTGAAAACTGCGTGTGATTAATGTGCCAATTATGGATCTTCTCATTTCCCAATTTCTGCAAAATAGAAGTCATGCATC
>JAQHUG010000195.1:3599475-3631722 GCA_028555095.1 Dicrostonyx torquatus
TGGTCAAGACTACACCCCTACATGTCATCCCATAATTAATCTTGTTCATTGTAACACATACTCATATGATACGTGCTACCTTACACTGCAGTGCCTGTCTACCACAAGAGTTCCTTCATTTAAGCAAAAATTTCAAGAAATGTTAGAAGGATGAAATCTTAGACAAAAATGAAGTTTATATTCTAGCTTGTTTTCTATGAATACCTTTAAATTGACTACCTTGGCAATAAGAAACGTAATGGTTTCCATAGTGACCAATATAGCTTCTATTCTCTCCCTTGAGACTCAGGTTTTCTAAAGCAGCTCAGTGTTTATCGTGAAAAGTTAATTACTCACAGTGATAACCTAACTACAGATTTTAGTTAGAATTCATGAAAAAAACAAAATTACACTGGTAATATCAACTTTATACGAGAAAATCATACTATGAGCAATGTAATTAAAATGAGCCACATAATTTAAGATGAACTAAAGGCTGTACAAATATAATGATAAAGCTTCAGAATAATTTCAATCTCACATTTATTGTGATATATACCCCTTTCTGCAATGGTCTTACCATATGGTTTTATTCAAAATGTCAAGCTCCTATGAGATCTTTACATGACACATTTATTCTGAAAGGAACAAGTTATATACTTAAAATAATAATGACTCATCATTGCCTAACACATTCTTTATGCTTTAGAAGGTCTTATTTAAGAATTCACAAACATTTTCATTTATAATGATAATATTAGTAAAAAATTCAAGCCTTCAACAAAATTTCAGAGATTTTATTAAAATTTCTTCTCAGCAGTAGTTTATATGGTTAATGAAACAAATTTAACACCTCATTTAATCCAGGAGTCTCAAGTATATTTTAGTAAGCAGTGAAGAAGTCAATACATTTCTTATTTTAGAGCACAAGATGCTGTTTATCTTTATATATTACCGAACTAGTTCAAAAATACCCTTAAGATTTTATAAAGAATAAGACACAGCAAGACAAAGGAAAACGTAATTTTATATTTGTTCTATCAAAAAATTCTCTGTTGTGTGAGGACAAAAGTCAGTAAGTAACCAAGCACTTTGCCAACATGCAAGAGGTAATGGTTTGATCCCTTGCACTGGGAAAAACAAAACAAAACACAGCAAAAAAAAATCACCTTTCATGTTCATCTACATGTAACTTTATGTCTTTCTTCTATTTTTAAAATATCATAAAATCAAATCATTTCTCCCTTCACTTTCTTCCTTCCAAATTCATCTTCATACTCTTCTTAGCTCTTTTCGAAATTCATAACCTCTTTTCTCATTGATTTAAATGAGAAATTACCATTTAACTTCCTATTAAATGAGCTGCTTAAAGAATCTCAGCTTTGAGACATATAGCTTATTTTCTTCGTTTCATTATTAATTTTTAATTTAGTGTACAAAGTAATGGGCTTCGTTATATTCTTAAACATGTGTGTTTCACCCTTTGCTTTAATTTATCTAATGTTACAGAAGCAGAAATTCAGTACAATAAAAGCACTTCTTGACTGGGGTTCCTTTTTGCAATGATACCATGTAAATTCTGTCTGAATTCTGGACTTTCATAGCATTATTCTTCCTGAAAGAGAGAAACTAAAACCACTAATTCAGAACTAAATGCCACTTCAATCCACTTACCCTTAAGTATTCTAGTGCTTACTATTGCATCTCTAATATGGGAACCGCTCACCAATGCTCTAATGTTCCATACAGAGGAAGAGATTGTAAACTACTGCCTCCATTAGTGAAAGATGAAATTATTGTTATTTTTCATATGGAGAAATGATCAGAAGTAAGCTACAGATAATCTAAGTCTATCCTCAAACTCCTTGTTTTTGGATGATATCATCTATTTATAGATTATAGGCTACTGGCATAGATTTAGTTCGGGGTTTGGGAATAAGCAGTTTTGGAGTGTTGTGCATAAATTCTAAAACTAGCGATATTTGCATCACTAGTCTTGTCCAGCAAACTGCATTCAGCAATTTTGTTTAAACTTTTTCGATAAAAGACACATTCCATTTTTCTCTCACACAGCTGCTGATGCTTCCTATATTTATAAATAGTCTTAGCAAGAGAAAAAAAAAGCAAACATCCCCAAGTCTCATGCCTCAAGGTTGTGCTACTTTGGGCCTCTCTAGAGGGTCGAGAAAGGGCAGTGAGGAGTGATGCACTGCCACGGCTGGCGCACTGTCTCATCCATCAGATGAGAGGATGCTGCTCTCTTGTGCCTTCTTTGCACGAGAGTGGAAACAATGGAAAGAACCCCCAGAAGCAATTCTGTTGAATCACTTTGTAGGATTGAGGTAATAAATGACAGGACTTGTCTCCCTAGTAAGTACTTTCCAACACGAATATATCCTTCTTAGGAAATACATTTTACATGAAATTTTATTTCGTACACACAAGAGGTTTAAATACCAGCATATAAAAGTAAAACAAGAAAAAGAAGAAAAGACCTAGAGTCAAGCTTCATGCTGCACACGGGAAACAGTTCTTACCCTGACATGGTTGCTTATGCTGCATGTTAGCCTAGCATGGCCCTTAACAATCTGCAATGACTGCCCTGCTGAGGCCAGGCTCTGGGAGGATTTGGATCTGAGCTCTGTGATTTTCTGTTAGGTCAAAGGCTCAGGCTCCTACTCTATTTCAAAACCACCTCTTAAGACCTGTTTCAGATTTCACAGTATGCACACATTTTCTTTCTCTCTGTCACACACACACACACACACACACACACACCTTAATTCATTATATTTTAAAGCAGAAAGAAAAATAAGAAGCTAATTAACAGTGTTCAAGAGCCTATGCACATCGTAAAGAGTTCTAACATGAATGTTTTTGAATCCTAAAGTGATAGTGAAGAAACATGGGGTAGAAGAAATACCGACTATTTTCTCAATTGGGAGAGGGGCATAAATTCTCAGCTTTAAGAACTACAGCAAATCTACTGTATAGTAGGTATAGTAGTTCACACTTTTAGTCTCAGCCCTTGTGAGATGTAGGCAGGCTGATCTCGTAGTTTGAGGCCAGCTTGGTCTACAGAGTAAGTTCCAGGCTACACAGGCAATGCTACACAGAAAAATTATGTATAGTAAAGGAAAAGAAATAAATAGAGAATAGAAGGAAAAGAAAAGAAGAAAGAAAGAAAGGAAGGAAGGAAGAAAGAAAGAAAGAAAGAAAGAAAGAAAGAGATAGCGAAGGCACTCAGATTATGGAAATGTAAGAACTTGAGACTTCATTATCAAACATCTTAAAAACAAAGTGGAAATCTGGAAAACAGCAAGAGGCAATTGATTCATTGCTTGGAAAAGAATAAAGAGTCATATGACTTTTGTTTTCTAATAAGAAACAACTGGAGCAGGAAGACAGAAAATCAACATCTTTAAAATATTGAAAGAAAGAAAGTCATTGCAGACAGAATTACATAGTGGGCAAAAATATTCTATAGAATGAAATAATTACATTCATCCTTCATTCTAAGGACAACTGAGAGCAAATAAGCTCAAAACTTTAGAAGACAATTAAGGGCATTAGAAAAGGTAAGTATGTGGTTAACTATAAAAGATACTTGTTTTTGATGTCTATATCTGAACATGAAGCTCTTTTCACATGGGACATAAATTAGACATTAATAGACACGAAATATTAGTGTATATTCTTGAATAAGAGTCTAAATAAACGGACAGAATGAACAAGGAGTTCCTAAGCTTATACTCAATCAACCCAAAGGATGGCATGGTAATTGAGTTGGGGGAAGATGGATAAATAGAGATCTGCCAAAGGAAGCTGAGGGCTTGTATCAGGATGTTTTAGATTTTAGTAAAGAAGTTGAGAAATATTTGGAGGAAAATAATAGGTATACAACTCAATATAAAGGTGTAAACATTTATATTGAGTTGTATACCTATTATTTTCAATACAGAGATATGTGTTTGAGAGATATGTTTTTGTTAGAACAAAAGCAACAAGAGTCAGGTTTGTGAATGCAAATGCATCGAAAATAACAGTACCAAAATATATCAGGTGATGCGTGATATTCAAGCTGTCTATTCATGCAGATGTATGATAAAAGGGTAGTTTCCCAAGAGGGTGCATGATATCCAGGACTGCTTCTCATGCATTTATATTTTTAGGACTTCTTCCCATTTGGGCATATGATACCTCCTAGGCTTTCTTCTCGTGTGGGTACATAAGATGAAGGACTTATATCAATACAGGTACAAGGAACATGAGAATTTCAGAGTAGGATGGTTAAGAGTGAGTGACAAAGAAAGCTGGGGTGAGAGAGGACCCTATATTTGCAGTATGCTACCTGGCAGTATAGGGGGTTTTAATGGAAAAGACCAGCAATCAGTCACTTGTAATCTCCAGAGAAATCATGCAAAACAAAGATTCAAAAGGGCTATTGGCTTGCCAAGGCCACTGCTGATGGTTTTAAAGGGCTGAAAGTTGATAAAAGCAGATTCTAGTCATAGGGGAGGCAATCATGACAGACCATGTGCTTATTACTAAATGGGAGAGCCTGGATTCACCTTCAAGTACAAACACAAACTCTAAAACAGACAAATGAATAACAACAAAAATCCTCAAAATGATATGTCGAAAGTGAAGATATGGAAGTGATGATTGTAGATGGCTATTGACATGATGTCTGACCTTAAGAAGATGAAAAGAGTAGCACTAGTAGGGTGGCATAAAGGAGGGCTATGGACTGATTTCATCACAGCCACCTCTGAGCATGATGCTGCTGCAAGATCTAGGAATCTGGGAAAAAGTGACTAAAAACAGTATTTCTTCTTTTTTTTTTTCTTGTTTAGTATGAAACTTCAGATTTTTTTTTCATATGTAATATGTTCTGATTTCAGTTTCTAATCCCTCTCCTCCTTTCTATTCTTCCCACCTTCCCTCCCATTGGATCCACTCCCTCTCTGTCTTTTACTAGAAAACAAACAGACTTGTAAGGGATTATAATATAATATAATAATATAATATGTATCTTAGTTATGGATCTATTGTTGTGAACAGACATCATGGCCATTGCAACTATTAGAGAGGAAAATATTTCATTGGGGTGGCTTACACTTTCAGAGGATTAGTCCATCGTGGCAAGACTTGACGGTTTGCAGGCAGACATAGTACTGAAGAAGGCCTAAGAGCTCCACATCTTGATGCACAGGCAGTAGAAGGAGACTGTTACACTAGGCATAGCTTGAGCATACACATATGACCTCAAAGCCTGCTTCTACAGTGACACACTTTCTCCAACAAGGTCACACCTCCTCCAAAAAGGTCACACCTCCTCCATCAAGGCCACACCTTCTCCAACAAGGTCACACCTCCTCCAACAAGGCCACACCTCCTCCAAAAAGGTCATACTTCCTCTAGCAAGGCCACACCTCCTAGGAGTGTCACCAACTATGTGCCAAGCATTCAAACACATAAGTCTATGCGGTCATTCCTATTCGATCCACAACAATATGATAAAAACAAAAGCTAACACATTGGTATTGGCCAAAATAAAAGAACACAATGAGACCTAGAGAAGTTACAAGAATCAGAGACCCACTCATGTGCATATTCAGGAATCCCTCAGAACACTAAACTGTGAGCCAAGTGCTGTGCATGCTGCCTCAGTCTCTGTGAGTTCATATGAGCTTTGATAACATTGATTGAGAGGGCCTTGTTTCTTTGTTTCTTTGATCCCCTCTCTTATATTCTTTCTGTCTCCTCTTTAGCAGAGCTCCCCTAGCCCCATGGGAAGAGATTTGATGAATACATTCCATTTAGGGATGAATGTTGCAAGGTCTCTCACTCTGCATATTATTTTGCTGGTTGTTCTTATCTGCTTCAGGAGGAAGTTTCTCTGATGATGACTGATCTATGTGTCTAATAAAATATCATTAGGAGTCGCTTCATTGCTGTGAAAAATAGCAATTTTTTAAATCGTTAAAGTTAAAAAAATTAAAAATTTTAAATGTGTTTCTTTCTTTGTGTGTGTGTACGTGTGCATGTGCAGACTCATACGACTGGAGATACATAAAAATGTCACAGCACATCTGTTCAGGTCAGCAGGCAACATCTGGTGTCAATCTCAGCTGTCCACCTTATTTTAGAAAGGGTCTCTGTTATTCTCTGCTAGTAATACAACCCGTCATGTGAGCTTCCAGGATGTTTTCTGTCTCTGTATTCCATCTTGCTAAAAAGCTGTGCGTCTACGGATGGATGCTCCGTTATCTAGCATTACAAGGATCCTGAAAATTCAAACTCAGGTCCTCACATTTAGGCAGCAAGTGCTTTTCCACTGAGCCATCCCATCAACTCCCTGCTTTAAAACTGTAATTCTAACAGCTAAATTATAGTGAGTGAATGAAAAAAATTTTGATTTAAAGGCCTGTGTGTCCTTTGACAATGTACTCAAAATTCTTATCAATGTACCTGATATACATCTTATTTCATTAATATGAATCTATTAATGATATGAGATGATAATGCTGCTTCTCTCTCCCTCTCTCACCTTTCTTTTTTCTCTCTTTTTTACAAGAAAAGGACGGCATCTGAATACATTAATTTGCCATTAAAAACAGAGTTTCTTAGTAAATTAGGCCAATTATAAATGAAGTTACATATGGTTGCTGTAAATCTCTTAGGTATTACCTTCGTGTTCCAGAAACAGTTTAATCAGCCTGAACATCCTCCCATGTAACCAGAGAAATATATTAGCAGAAGATTTTTCCACATAATACCTCCATCCACTGCAAGAATGCTTTTGTTGAACGAGCCTATGCACAGACGAAGGAAGCTGCCTCATGCATACCAGAGAGGAGTTGGCATGCAGAGTGCATGCCAGCCAGTCTGTTCAGAGCCTAATTGCATCTTTAATTCAAACGTATGGGGGAGGTAACAGAAGAGCATCAAGATTCTTGTAACAAAGTCTACATAATCTATTTGATGTTGTTGGAAAAACAGCGCATGCTGTGGGTAATTGCTAAAATCTCAAAGGATAGTTTTCCAATTACTGACAGTGAAACCAAACGCTCCCAAAGCTATAGGTACTGATAGAACCACAGGTACATAGTCATAAGGATGGAGTTACTAATTATCTGGATATAGTCCTTTAAAAGCATAATTTTGAGTAACAATAATTTTTGGAATAATTGAAAGCA
Source organism: Dicrostonyx torquatus (assembly GCA_028555095.1). Taxonomy (NCBI): domain Eukaryota; kingdom Metazoa; phylum Chordata; class Mammalia; order Rodentia; family Cricetidae; genus Dicrostonyx; species Dicrostonyx torquatus. Next base: position 3,606,657 of record JAQHUG010000195.1, read on the forward strand.
GTAGAGACTTTAGGCAGTCAGTGTCTTAGACAGTGTTCTCTTGCTGTGTGGAGACACCATTACCACAGCAATTCTTATGAAAGAAAAGCATTGCTTACAGTTTCAGAAGTTTAGTTCACAGTTTTCATGTTGTGTTAACAGAGGTTTGCCTTGTAACAGGTCCCGCAGTCATTCAGTACCAAAGAAATACACAGAGGTCTACATTAATCATAAACTGGCTGGCCTAGTATTTCAGGCTTCTTATTAACTCTTTATGACTTATATTAGCCCATAATTCTTGTCTGTGTTAGCCATGTGGCTTGGTACCTTTTTTGGTGAGGCAGTCACATCTTGCTTGCATCTGTGTCTGTCTTCCTCTGTGTCTGGGTAACAACTGCAGACAGACCTTTTCTCTTCCCAGAATTCTCCTATTCTCATTGCCCCACCTCTACTTCCTGCCTGGTTACTGACCAATCAGCATTTTATTAAACAAGTACAAGTAGAAAACTCTATCCTTAGTGAGATATCCCAAACCCAAAAAGATGAGTATGGTATGTACTCACTCATTAGTGGACCTTAGCCATTAACAAAGGACATTAAGCTTATAGCTCACAAGCCTGCAGAAGACAAATAGCAAGGTGAACCCAAAGAAAAACATATATAGATTTTCCTGGAAGTCGGAAGCAAACAAGATCGTCAGACAAAAGTTGAAAGCACAGGAGTGGGGATCGGGGTGGAGGTAGGGATTGGGGGAGGGGGTAGGTGAAAGGGAGGGTGTAGAAGGGAGAAAGGAAGAACCGGGAAGAGCCTGGGGTTGTGGGAGGGTGGAGATCGAAGAAGGGTGGATATTGGAGAAGGGAATAAGATATCTACATTAACAGGAGTCATTCTAAGATTTGCAAGAGACATGTCTCTAGAGGGGATCCCAGGTATTCACAGGGATCTCCCAGCTAGGTACCTGGGCAGCAGAGGAGTGGGTGCCTGAACTGAACTTGCCCCATAGTTACTTTGTTGAATATCTTAATTGTCACTATAGAAATTTCGCATGATGGATGGACATAGAGCCAGAGACCCACATTCACATCAGAACAAGGGACTGAGCTACCAAGGTTCATTGGAAGAGCAGAAGGAGGGAGAAGATGAGCAAGGAAGTCAGGACCATGAGGGACTGGCCCACCAACAGAGACAGTGTGTTCGATCTATTGGGAGCTCATGGAATCCAGTTGGAGCAAGACTGAATGAGCATATGACCTAACTCGACCCTATGAATGTGACTGCCAGTGGGGACTGACTGAGAAACCAATGATAATGGCACCGGGGCCTAGCTCTTCTGCATGTATTGGCTTTCTGGGAACTTATTCTATATGGATGCATATCTTCTTGGACCGAGATGGAGGGGGGAGGGCCTTGGGCTTCCCATAGGGCAGGGTATCCTGCCCCATCTTAAGGAAGCAGGGGGAGCGGGAGGGCCGGGAACAAGGGGAGTAAATGTAAATTTTTCTTTTTACAATAATAAAAAAAGAAAGAAAGAAAGAAAGAAAAAACAAGTACAAGAAACAAATCTTTACAGGGTAAAACCATTGTCCCACAGAAGTGGTGAGAACTGGACAGCACACAGACAGACAAGGTGAAAGAGAAATAGCTCAGAGTTCGACATCTGGATCCACAGGCAGCAGGAAGAGAGAGACTCTCAACTTAGAAGGAGCTTTTTAAAAGCTCAAGCCCACCCCCAGTGACCACTTCTTTCAACAAAGCCACACTTCCTAGTCCTTCCACCACTCCTTGGTGACAAATTATTCAAAACTCTGAATCTTTGGGAGCCATTCTTATTCAAACCACCAGTCAATATAGCTTTAAAAATCTTGTTCTTGCTCATTATAAAAAAGCTGAAATGTAGTGGCTTAGTTGCACTAAATGTCTTTCACGACATCTATTTAAGACAATGGTATAAGAGATGGCATATACCACAAAACCTTGTAGACTTAATCACACCCTCCTGAAACATGATATGTATAGTTCAGCTCACAAGCCTGCAGAAAAACATAAGAACTTGAAAAAAAAATTCCATAGCACTATCCCTCATCTGACATTTGGGGCTTTACATGGGACAAGTGATAGTAGTTGTATATTTTTGCCCAGCTATCGTCGTCAGTTTGTGTGTAAGTCTGTATAGACAGATAGCTGGTTTTAAATAACAGAAGTTTGAACCTTGTTAAATAAAGAAACATGGAAAAAGAAAGGGCCAAAAGAGTAAGAGTTTATAAGGTTCTAACTGCAGTAAAAGCTCATGCAATACAAGTTAGAGAACAGGAAGTCATAATGAGATGGGGGAAGGGTGAAATACTTTATTATTATTGTATCAAATTGTTTTGGTCTAAACTAACTAAAGAAAATAACCTATAAGAACATGCTATTTTAGTTAAAAACTAGGATATATAAGACAGCATTGAAACCCAAATTGAAATTATTACTGGGTTAACCATGATATTAAGTTTCATCTCTATTTTTTTTAATTTTTAAAATTTTTTTCTATTTTTTTACTTTACATTTTTAATATACATTGTTATAAAATACAATAACTACTCAATATAACTGTAAACATCTTTACTCTACAGGACTTTACATTTTATTAATAATTTTTTCATAGGTTATCCATTTAGTCACCCCAGCTATATTTTAAATATTCTAATTTTCTTCATGAATGAGAAAGTTTAGAACACATGAATACATTAGATATAATTGGGGCAATAAAGTAAAATAACACTTGCGATCCTATGTTTTACTTACTGTTTGAAGAATAATCTTTGGTAAATTAAGCTCTTCAGTCATCTTAGTATGCCCAGCAAAGAGGTTTTCTGTCTGGCATGGGAGTTAAACTGATAGATATGATAGTGTTTTATATCATTTGCTTCTCAATTTCTAAATCCATGGCACATATATCATACTTTGTGCTTCTTTATCCAGGATTAAAAACAGCTAAGAGGTCAATACAAAAAGAGGGTACTAGGTGATGTATAACTTTGGGGTAGAATTAAACCAGCTATAGAAACATCATGGAAACTTATCTTCTAGCTAATGCCAAAGACTGTATGATATTAAGTCAGGTTCTGAAAGATTTAAATTGAGCACTGGAAGTTTTTATTGACCTATTATGTTCCAAAAATAATATAGCATAATTTAAGGAATTTATTCTTACTCAAGGAAAGTATCCACATTTCTTTTCCAAGTCAGCAAAAACAACCTGAAAAAATTAATTCACAAGAGAACGAGCCTCAGTAGGACTGCCTGGGCGTGAGCTTAGGCTTACACAAGGGGGATGACCTGGTAGCCATGAAGAACATAAGGTGGATGTGAAACCTTCTGGTCAAATATTCCTGTGAATTGCAATCCCCATAAATTACCCAGGTCTAGAGAATGCTATCCTGGATGTGGCGCTAGAATTTTCTCAGATGACAATTCAGACAAATACCAGCATTTTTCAGTCAATGATTAAGAAATTTGTAAAAATAACTTTATGTGTGTATGATAAAACATGACTAATCCTCCAGTATGTGGCCACTAAGATGGTTGCAGCACATTTTGGGCAATACTCACTTCCATATATACTATGTAATTATAAATAATCCTAGTAGCTTATAAAAGTTTTCTTTTACCTTTGTAGATAAGCCTACATTTTTTTCTGGCTTAGTAATTTCCTGTGAAAGAAAAAAAATGCTCCAAAAATAAAATGAATTAAAAGAAAAAAAATCACATTTATTCTCTATAGAAGTTTTTCTTTATTAGTCCAATTATTTTAACAAAGGGCACAAAATGAATCTCTTTCCTATTATCATGTAGAAATGCTGCGATTTATATTTCAGATGACCAGCTTGGGATAACAGCCCTCTCTCCGGAAAAAGATCATTCTAAAATTAAGTAGCCTGTTTGCAAAAGTCCTTCACATAACTGTATCTTCCATTCGATGGTTGATTCCTTTTACTAAGACCTCCTTTTATTTGCTGATATTTTTATAGGATAATAATCAAACATTTTACAAACAAGAGGTTCTCAGAAAATTCTGTTTTTCTTGTCTATAAATTTCTTTTCTCTTTGATTTTTTTCTGTTCTATTAGTAAGCCTAATTAGCAAAATTAGATTTAAATCTACCCTCCAAACTCAATCTATTTAATCACTGTAAAAAATTTTATTTCCTATATTATCAAATTCATGCTTTAAAATAACAAATCCCTTCAAACAATATTCTAATTTGAAAGTCACAAATCAACAATTAGTTTATGTGTGTGAGAGTCAAGAGCTCATGTATTTGGGGGTAGGTTTCTTTTCCACTTTTATTCTTTGTTGGGCAGTTAAAAGTTTCTAATCAGGACAGATAGCATAAAACTAAATAAAACCTTCCATACTTGTTGCTTGAAAAAAATATCTTCCATGCTTATTGGTTGAAAAAAATATTTCCCTCCAAAAGTATATACTTCAATGCTCAGAGAATGGACCATTCAATTTTCTCCTAAACTTAAAATACACAAAGGAGAAGTTTATTTTAATCATTCTTGAAAATCTTTTAAAAATAATGTAGTCTCTTTCTTGGTTTATTAAATATAACAAATAGAAGACAGTGAACATATCTGAAGAGAAGAATGGTCTGACTCAGAATCATCATTATAAAAAACAATATTTATTGTACAGTTTGGGGATAGTGGTGTAAGTTTGCACTTACTGCAGCCAACTCTCTAAATAAACTCTCTATCATTCACTCCTTTGTCTAACTTCTCTCTTTACTTAACTACTGAGAAAATAAGATGAAAGAACACTATACTAAACTGTACCCATAAAACCTATAAACTAATCTTTTGGTAACAAATATCTTCTAATTAGTAAGAGATGAATTATTTTGATCATAATTAACCGCTAATTTGTTTTCTAACTTCTAACTCCTCTATTAATTAAGTCATTTCTTAATACATAAGTAGAACATACTGGCACAAAAAAAACTTGACTTACCCATGAACATCCTGTTGAGTTATCAGTTAATTGCAAAGATTCTTTTCCATTCTTATTGCTATGGTCCAGGTACGACTTGAAATTTAAAGGTTTAAGTGTTAAAACTTTGGTTCCAAGTGTGGGTGATTTAGATAGACTTTTTAAGTGCCTACGGAGAGGCTCTTGAATTATGAGAATGCCTTCTCTTGGGAGCCTGTGCTAGCTCCTGTGTGAGCTAGTGAGTTTGAACACTGAATTGTTCTTTCACTTCCTGTCTTGCAGTGTGGTCTTGACTACCACTACTGTGGTGCCAGTTTTCATAATGTGTTCATCACAGTTAAGACAATATCACACCCTCGATGCTCCAGAATCATGACCTAAATATTCTTTCTTTATAAAGTAGACTGCTTCAAGACTTCCATTAAAGCGATGGAAAATGGATAATGTGACTGCCAATGGGGAATGACTGAGAAGTCAATGATAATGGCACTGGGACCTATCTCTTCTGCATGTATTGGCTATTTGGGAACTTATTCTATATGGATGCACACCTTCTTAGACCGAGATGGAGGGGGGAGGGCCTTGGGCTCCCCATAGGGCAGGGTATCCTGCCCATCTTAAGGAAGCAGGGGGAGGGCGGTAGGGGGGAGCGGGAGGGCCGGGAACAAGGGGAGTAAATGTAAAATTTTCCTGTAATAATAATTAAAAAAAAACTTGGAACTTTAATAGCCATTACAAGTAAAAGCAACAAACTTTAATTATCTGAATATAATTTTAAAAATCAAATAATATAATCTTATTTTATATTTAGGCCAAAAATATGATGATAACATGAACACGTATTATTTATGCAAAGTAATTTTAAAGTCTAAATTCCTGGGTAAAGTTTGGTTCTCTGGGAAATAATAAAAAAAACAGTTATATTTCCTGAAATTAAGCAAATAACTTTTCTGCTTCTTTCAGTCTTCTTTTCCTATCAACTTTAACAATTGTTGCCCAACGGTCCTCTCTCATTTTTCTCACACCTTCAAACTTCACAGAAGACTCAGGAGTTGATAGCGATAAAGGAGTCTAAATATAAAATAATGTCAAACAATATCTTAATATTTTTTTAAAAAGAAATCAGTTTTTAAATTTTCCTTTCTGAAATAAAATTTAAAACCTAAAAAAAAAGGAATGAGAAAATTTCAGGATGATTTTATAATAAGAGGGCTTACATCTTTTCTTAATCTAGAAAGCACAGAAGATAATTTTCTCACCCAAAGAGAAGTAAGAGCAGCTGCATCCAAGCTTTTCAATTTATTTGGTAATAATATTTGTAACTGACTGTGCATAAATTATTAAATAGTGATACCTGATACCAATTCTAAGACTTTATATGGGAATTGATAAATGTAGAAATTTCAACTTAAATAAAATCTGTGGAGCAAATTTTTAAAATCACTCCTTGAGCATCTGTGACACATCAACCATAGAAAAAATATATGTGTATTATAATGTGTACATAGCCTATTATATTTATGGTATTATTACTATTTAGTGTCCCATATAAAATAGGAATTGTCACTTTTAATTTATACATGTGAAATTGAGCTCACAAAGGGCAAGTGTCGTAGAGAGTTTGCTACAATATAAGATGAAGAGGAGCACACAGAAATCTACTAAATGATCTCTTCCTTTTTTCCTTTAAGTCTCTGGTAACATATTTAATTCAATATAGTGATGGAAGTATTAATTAAAATGATAAGAGATGACAATAAAAGAGATAGGAATAAGACATGAAGAAGCCCAATTATTTTTATTTACAAATGATATGATTTATTTACATTAGATCCTAAATAGATGTCACTAGAAACTATTAGTACTGGTACACTCTTTCAGAAAAGTGTCAGGATGCAAATTAACATTCACATCTGTAGCCTTCCAATATGTCAACAATAAGCATGATCAGAAAGAGATCAAGAATGCAATCTCTTTCTTTCACAGCTGAGAAGAAATAAAACCTTTGGAACAAATTTAATCAAGGAAATTAAATGACCTCTATAATGAAACTTGGTAAAGACTCAAGAAAGAAGTTGCAAAAAAGGTAAGACGAAAGGCTTAGCATTATGGAGCATAAAAAAAATATTGTGAAAATGGCCATCCAACTGAAAGCAAACTACAGATTCAACAATACTCTCACCTATTTTGAGTGCCATTCTTCATGGGATTAGAAAGAGGAAATTCTACAATTTATTTGGAAGCACAAAGGATCATGGATAACCACTACAATCCCAAGGAAAAAGAATGTTGTGTGTGTTGGGGGGATGGCTGGAAAGATGACTCAGCTGGCAATGACACTTTGTACCAATATTGATGACCTAAGTTCTAGCCTTGAATCCATGTGGTAGAAAGAGAACCAATTCCTATAAGTTGTCCTTGGATTCCCTCTCTCCTACTGGGCATGAATATAATTCTCTCTCAAATAATACAATAAACAAAAGTAAAAATTGAATAAACAAACAAATACTAAATCAAGTTAGTTATACTACAAACACATGATATTAATTTAAAAAAAAAAACACTATGATACCTAATGGTACTGGGGAAACTGGATACCTACATGGAGAAGAATGAAACCACTGTGATGGGAACATTGGGTGTCTTCATGTAGAGGAGTGAAGCCATAGCAGTGCACGTTCTAAGTGATGACTTTGAGCTACTTTCTACAGAGTGCTTGCTTCAGTAACTTTCTTGAGCATTCAAGGCATTATTACCCAAATTTGTTTGAGAAAAATTAACTGAGGAGACCTTCTCTAGTGGGACCCAGATGCTCATATAGCAAGCAATGGTTTTAAAACACTTCTATAATGACACTTAGGACAAGAAACTTTATGTTCAGGATAAATAAAAAGACAATCCAGAGAAACTAAAAAGAATGAGTTTCTAAGACTGAAAATATAATATCAAAAGTTGGAAAGTTTGCTGTCGGTGTGTAAAGTTTGCCCTGAAAACACTAGCTTCACATTTTAAATACAAAAATGACATCAAGCCAAACCTAGCATTACTTTATATACATTTGTTCATTATTTATGGTTCCTTTCAATTACAGTGGTAAGGAATTCCTTCTTAGAAAGGTAAGAGAGATGGCCTGGCAAATTATACAAGTCACCTTCCATTAATGTGACTTTCAACCACAGTGTGTAATGTGTTTATTGGCGAGTTTATTTTCTGCAACGTTTGAAGATTGAAAAATGGTGCTTATTTTTTAAATTTTCTTCATGACATCAAAAATGATGGATGATGGCCAAAGTTTCAGATGTGATCTGACCTCTGAAAAATAAAACATAGGACTGACTCTCTCCACTCCTCTGGAAAGATATTAAGCAATAAAAATCATTCATTGAATCAAAGCATCACTTTCAAATCAACCAGTGGCTGATCAGCTGTACTCCTTTTTCACTTATCTTTATTAAATGGAAAATTTGAAGGTGTTTTTAGTATCCTTTCAATTTTTTTACAACACTTTGATGTGGTACCAGAAAAAAGACGGTAGGAAATTAAAAACCCTCTGGCCAAAGTTCCTGACCTAACTTTAGGTACATGAGCGTTTGAAACAGACATTCTCCTTTTTCTGAACTCCACTTTTGCTCTCCCACACTACATACATAATTCACCGATGGAATTAGTGCTGCACACCTCTGCGGTTTTAGGACCTGACATCTCTTACTACATTTAAACAGCTTGAGCACTAATACTGCAAATTACCACTGTTTTACATTATCTAATAAACATGAAAGAGGGCCCTTAATCTGTGCTGCCTAGTCTCTAACCTCAGCAAACCCGAAACACTGAAGGGAAGGAGGAAGATGATGATGTTATACAAGACCTACAAGGTGGTATTGGCTAATGATGTGCGCTAGCTCGAGTCCCAGTGGTATGGTGAAAAGTGAGATACCTCATTACAATTGTTTATGAGTTCAATTTTAGTTGTTCTGGCCACAGCTACAAAATACATAGACACTCTTCTGTGTTTGAAAAGTCATGTGACACTAAAGTTGCAGAAACCATATATTAATCATTCCTGACAAATATGAAACTTCCTGGTTAATTATACTTTGGTTATTAATAGTTTTAGTGGAATTTCTTGTTGTTACTTAAATATTCAAACTGTAGCATAACATTCTGAAGGTGTCGAGTCACAAGTACTTACTATGTAAAGATTTATCTTCTCACAGGGCTTGAGGAAAAAAATTGTTCATACAATACGTAGTATATTTCCCAGAGTTCCTTAAAATCTTCTCAGGCTAACCCCTAGAAACTCAACCCAGAGTCCCAACAAGTATTATACTCATTCTACAACTGAGAAAATTAAGTTCTGAGCAATTGACACCTTCAAAGCTCCATCACTATTTAAATGCTGCTGTGGATTCTATGTCATTCAAGTCTATTTCTTTCTATTTTACCTTCTAATCGAAGGTTACAATTTTCTCCACAAGTTAGACTCCAATGGCTTGTTTAGTATCAATCATCTCTCGGGAGGTGGGGGTGTGTGACTCACTGTATGGGACTTCTAAAACAAATACTAACTCCTTCAAAGAGTTATTATTCAACTCTGAAATTTCGGATGGAGAGAATCCCAGAGCCAGGCTTCTAGAATCTGAGACTCCAAGTCAAATATCTACTTGTTCATTTGATCAGATGCAGACAGAATCAATTTAGGTCATTTGCCACTAATTAATATGTGCTGAAACAATGTTCTAGACACTTTGAGTTCATAACCTTTTCATTCCACATGTCTAAGGACACAAGACTACAGTCACCTCTTGATTAAATTCTATGAACAAGTTAACTTTCGAGTTTCACATGGCACATGAGAAAGAAAGGCTTTGATAACTAATAGAACTGGGGAAAGATAAAACTTTTTAATTTCTTTTCCTCATTCGAAAGAACAAATTGTTATAGGAAAAGGACTTAAATGTTTCTTGAGAATGAACTGGAACCTTTAGAATATAGTGAAGCCATAATAATTGGATAACGATTAAATAAAAATGTGAAGATGGGCGATGATAGAGAATCCATTTGCCAGGTCTCTGGTCCCTAATTACTGAAATGTCCACTATTTGTATTTAAGAGCACAGCCACCCAGGTCTATTTATCCATGATTCCCTGGAGAATATCCAAGTTGACCAGAAGGCCATTATAAAATAAATAAAGTACTGAAAATGAGGAGAATCACGACCTTCAAGGGCAAGAGTTCCCTCCAAATGATGAGGAGTTAAGAAATCATGATCACAGAACAGGATTAAGAAGACATCAGTCACCATATCACTGAGCTAAAGTGTCCATGCCAAGAAATAAATGATAACAGGAAAATTAATAAAAAACTGAAATTGTAGACAGATTGCTTTGATTTAAAGAAAAAAGGCCACACCCTGTATTTTATAGTAAGCATGCAGTTTCAAAGCTAGCGTTACTTTGCTATGAGAAGCCACTGTAAAGTTGAGGTTTAAAAACCACCGATTTCTTCTATTTAAACTCAGATGTATTTCAGTTGGTGTACAATAGTCAAGATTTTGATCTGGTCTGGTCTGGGAGCGACACTTTTTTTGTTTTTTGTCTTTTGAGACAGGGTTTCTCTGTAGCTTTGGAGCCTGTCCTGGAACTAGCTCTTGTAGACCAGGCTGGTCCCAAACTCACAAAGATCCGCCTGCCTCTGCCTCCCAAGTGCTGGGATTAAAGGCGTGCACCACCACCGCCTGGCGCAACATGATTTTTTAAAGAACAAAAAGTTATAGAAATATTTTACATGTCTGAAAATGTTTCATTACCAAATGTGTATAAATATTTATCTATAAAGCAGTCAGAAAACAGAAAAGCCTTAATTTGAAAGGAAAAAACCCAGCAAGAATAGACATGCTAAATTGGACAGAGGAAAGACCATGAGGGTTCAGCCCCACCCAAAAAACTGTGAGCAGCTAAAGAATGCTGAGAGCAAGAGAAATTGTCTTCCCCAGAGAACAGCACATCAATTGGTTATCCAATACCAAATGGTCATTCCTGAAAACATACATACAGGTAACATTGTATGGAATCAACAGGTTATGTTGATGAATATATATGCATATTACAATTATTAATGAAAAAATAGATTAAGGGAGCATGGGGTGTATGGGAGGGTTTGGAAGGAAGAAAAGGAAGGGGCAGATGTTGTAATTATATTATAATCTCAAAAATAAAAGAAATAATGCAAGAAAAATATTCAGGGCAGAAACTATAATGAAACATTTCCTACACCCACTGAAGATTATGGCCAAGGCATTCACATGAAAAGCATGATGACTAATATTGATTAATTTTTACAGGATCAAGAAACACAGAGGAGACAAGCCTCCAGACAAAACTTCAATTTGAATTAGGTTAGCTTCTAGGCATGCCTGTGAGAGACTACCTAATATTGGGTTAATTGAGATAGCAAGAAGCTTCTTTTGTTTGTTAATGTATTTAATGTTTTAAGTGAATTATAATTTCACCATTGTCTCTTTCTTCTCTCTCATTCCACCCAGATATCTTCCCTTGAACACATATGTACCTTCCCAACTTTCAAGTGGAGGGTCCTAGAATGAGGATAAAGGTGACAGTGAGTTACAAACCAGCATTCTGTGCTTCCTGTCTGTGAATGTGATTATCTGCCTCAAGTACCTGCAATCATGATTTTTCTCAGCATGCTGTGAGCTAAAATAAACTTCTTGTCTCTCAAGTTGCTTTTGTTCAGGTACTTTATCACAGAAATGGAAAAGTAACCAATAAGAATATGGTCCTTCTTTGAAGATAAAGTGAGAACTGACACATCAATCCAAAAACAGCCCATGTCTTAGAGCATGGCCATTCCCTTGATCCTCACCAAGCCGACATTCTCTTGACACACTTTACTCTGTCCTAATTACTATTGCACTTTGATCATCTCCTGAACCCATTTGCCCATGACTAATCTCAGTCACACCATGTCTTCAGATTTCCCTGCATCCAGGAGAAGAAAATGCAATGTAACAGTTTTAACTAACACTTCTCTGAAAGTCCATTTCCACTTAGAACACTGATGACAGCTCAGATGTATCTCCTCTTCTGGAAACCATTCCATTGCTTACGCTATGTTTTGAAGCATCTTTTCATAGCCTCTTTGGCTCTGTGCTTCTTAGCAGTTTCAAGTAGCTTTTCACTTTGACAAAGCCATCCTTATCTCTTCTATTACCTGACTCTACCTCTTCTCATTTCTTTCATAGTCATTGCTTTTAAACATGACATCATTTCATTTATAAGAACATAGGCACATATCCTTTGATGACAAAACGGAAGCTGTTCCTCACAAAACTCAATCTAAATATCAAAGAGTGTTCATAGACGCTAGCATGTACTCCTTCCCCAAACAACTGTCTTTCTTAAACTTTCAGTGTTAGTGTTTCTACCATAAACATCTTTGGACCTACACTTGTGACTGTCAAAAGAATCCTTACGTTAAAATCTCAGTAACTCAAAAAACCAGGTCACCTTTGATAGAAAGGGTTACTCCATAAATGATGAGACATTTTTGATGTAGCATACATATTCTTCCAAAGAATAAAATATTTCATATTATACTAAAGACATCTCCATATCAAAAGTTCAATGCTGGTTTCTAAGGTGCCCATAATTATAAAAGAGAAACTATAAAGAAATTGTTTGTCTCCTCACAAAGAGACACTAACAATGCTTGATGGTTGAGATTTTCCTGTCTTGAAAAGACAAAACCCCTCTAAGTGTCTGTGCTAAGTGGAAGATTCACCTTTCTTAAATGTTTACCTGTCTCCCACAAATAAAATTTGTACATAGAGATTGTATCTGTTTTGAAATTAATATCATACATAAGATGAAAACATAAACTTATTAATATTTTTGAAATTGTTCCAAACTGCTTCATTTCATAGTCGAACATTCCTTTGAGGAGAAGGTTTCATTGAAAATGTTGATGAAAAGAATGAGGTAGTTTATTAGTATTTTCTAATAATATAATTGGAAAAAATATATTCAAATATCTATGTCCTGTCTGGTTCCTGCTCTGTGCACTCCTCAGCAGTGGTAGGAAGATTGACAGGTCAGTTTTATGAGAGCAATACTGTTCACAGGCAAAAATGGGGGAAGGTATTTTTTCAGACTTAGATTCATTCACTCATGATGAATAAAGTATCTTTGCACTAAAAAGGCCTTCCTCATGTGGGATGCAAATTAACCAGTAGTCAGTCATCAAGGTAAAGTAATTTTCAGACCCCAGAAACTTTGTTACCATTGACTAAGTGAATAGCTCTGATTTCTCTGAATCCATAGCCTTAGTTCTCCAGGGGAATGTTATAACACATTTACTGTGAAAGTGAAGGAGACATCTGCATTATATCCAAAACCCAACAGATTTTTAAAAAACCAATAGCACAAGCTAACTTCTAAGAAGAATCTATATCCTAGCCATGTAATGCATGTGTCTGTTGATCAATCTTCTTTTCCTTACACGCCTCAATTCCACATTTTTTTAGAAATTATGAACTAATAAGCCAGAAAGCTTTATATTTCACAAAACTACCCTAACAAAGTAATGAAGTTTATCACTATCAAAACTCCTAGTTTTGACATTTTATAAACTGAAGGGACTGCAACTTTAACTATTTAGCATGTAGACTGAAGCTTAGACTAAAGGGGCACAGAAATAGACAAATTAGGTAACACATTTGTGAAGATAAAAATTCCATCAGAGCAGGCAGTAAATGAATGCAGGAGAGTCAGGAACAGAGAGAAAACCGCCTTAATGGCTGCAGCCTGAGATAATGCTGTGCTGACAGAGAAGAAATGGGGCTGAGGGAGGTGAAATATGGCTGAAGTTCACATGCTGGAATTCGCTTTGGATATAGATTTTTAAATCCAGTGTATTAAGCGATAATTGAGTTTTACCCCTTTTCATGATTGAAGTAAGGTTTTCAAAAGGTATGCAACAAAATAAGTCTAAATTACATGATATCTGTTATGTAGTATGTCAGTTATAAAGAAGCCATTTTGAAAAGTAATATTCAAGATGGTCACACTGACACTTTATTTTTCTTGTACATATGGATCTGATCTTTCTTGGTTTTCAAGTTAAATTGAGAGTGCACAGCTTATATTCTGTGTGTCTTGGAAACATGCCTGGATAGGATATCTGTGAGAAATAGATGGCAAGGTTAGGCTGGCAAGAGCAGTTTCTTAATGCAATGCTGTGCACTGTAAGCTTTGGAAGTCCATATTTTATACTAAGCTGCCTAAAATCTCCAGCTCTTGGCATGACTCTCAGATGTTTGATCGTGTTTTTAAAAGTAATACTAGATTTGAGATATCCATATAGATGCTTTGCTAACTTTATATGTTGCAGACTACTGTGCCATAGGCAATGAATGTTTGGACCAAGTTTCTCTAAGTACCATCTCACATTCTTTGGCTAGCTGAGTAATTGCCTTTTAACCCCATTATGATGTGCACTCTGTATTATGTACCCATTGTCCTTTGATTATTTAATGTACTTGAATGTAAATCATACCGCCATATTTTAAAAAGATATTAATACCTTTGACAAAGCTGAAAGGCCATTCAAAATGCGTATACATGGATACTGTTTTAGTTTTCTGTAAAATGAGATGTAGATTATATATATTCAAGGGTGTTTCTTGGTGTTTGCCAGTAGTGATTTTCTGAAACCATTTTTTTATTCTCTCTACTTATCTTTATGAATATTCATGTACTTCCCTACACAAATGGATATATCAATTATTAAAATACTACTATGCTAATTTTAATTTGTTCTGGTGAGCATTTATTCAGTGGCTACATAGTGCTATAGAAAATGAACTTGACTACTCCTACTTTTATATAAACTATGGAAAATATGACATTGCCTTTTGCACATTTGCTTCCCCAGTGTTCAAAACAAGTATTTCACATGGTACAGAATTAATAGTTCGTTTCTTAGGACTCCAGAAATTCTCAAGGAACTTGATCTCTTTCTAGTATATGTAAAGCATGGTGAGTGTGGCTTATCATGTTCAGTTTGGAATGAAGTTTCATCCAACCAATGTCTGCATGCAGGAAATAACATGCATTTAGAATCAACCTGATGCTTACCTCAAAGTCTGAAACAATTCTGGGTGCATGGCATATATTTAATAAATAATTTCTAATTAAGCATATAGTATTTTTTATTTTGAAGTCAGATTAGAGGAAATAAAACAATGTCCAGTTTTCAATCCACTCTTTTGCTCAGAGTAAGCTATTTATATTCTGCTTACATTATCATCTCTATTATTTTTCTTTGTTTATTCCAGCCGATAACAACCTGACCTTCATGTTTCAGGGAAATCCCTACTTCTTTGTGGAACTCTGGCTAAACCTCTGCCAACATTGATCTTCCCTCTTCCAGCTCACTTACAAGTTCACCCACTGACTTCCATTTTACTTTATTTGGTATCAAATTACGTGATCGCTTATACTACTCCTGAATTACTTACTGTAAGTCTTTTAAACACTACAATCCAGGGATTTTTTTTCAGTCTGTAAAATTAAATTTATATCAAATATATATATATTTCATTTGATAATCATATGACTTTAATTCTTAAGAAGTTGAAATATTAGCATGAAATTTTAAAAAATAGTTTGTAGCTTTCCCTAGAAGGAACAAAAAGGCGAGGTTAAGTAACACTACGTCTGTGTTCTTATTTGTCTGTTATGAACATCAATTGAATAGATACTATAGAATTGATATGAGGACTTTCTTATCTTTCTACTCCTAGCTTCTTTTGTATATTGATGCTATCTTTCTGGAGCCTATGTAGATGAAAGAGTGAATCCTTCATAAAGTACTAATATAGCCCAAATACATAGGCATATCCCTCAAGACCTAGCTATTCTACTCTTGGACATATACACAAAGGGCACACCATCCTATAACAAGCACACTTACTCAATCATGTTCATTGATTTTACTGACTTTATTCATAATAGCCAGAACTGGTAAAAAACCTAATGTCCCTCAACAGAAGAATGAAACAGCAAAATGTGGATCATTTGCACAATGGAATATTACTCAGCTGTTAAAAATGAGAGGGGAGTTAGGTGGGACTCTATAAAAGTGATCCTAATGAGGACTTCTAGGATACAGAGTTTCAACAGGTCATCATCTCTTGTAGCCCTGCAAGCCTTTCAGTTGAGGGACTGGGTTGTATTCAATTGAATGGTTGGCCAAAAGTGTCACATGGAATTCACCAAACAACCTATGCTGATACTAAGACAAAAGGTTGCCCTCCACATACTCACAGCAGGGACATATTGCTGAGAAAAGCAACCACACAACTCACGGAACATGGAGAAGTCAAACTGATATCTACATGGACCCTTCACTTCTATTTCTAGTCTCTTCCGTGTGAGAAGGTACTCTGTTTCTAAAATAGAAACGTGGATACCAACTCAGGCATAAAACCTTTGGCTACAATCTGTCTGGCACAATATACTAGGGCAATGGTAGCATAGAACTTGGGGGAATAGCCAACCAATGTCTGATTTGACTTAAGGCACACTGCAATAGAGGGAACCCATAGCAAGCACTGCTTGGGTAACCAAGAATCAGACTAGATAGCACCTAGGGTAAAAACCAAAGAAGACTAGTCTAAAAACAAACATATCAATAAAAATGATTCTTAACGATATTCTACTCTTCTTATACATCAGAGTTTTATCTAGTCATCATCAGAGAAGCTTCCTCTAGCAACAAAAACATAACAAACAATAGTTTAGTATTTATATGAGACTCCTGGTTATGTGAACAAATGAAAATCTGAATCATGTCTGCTCTGCTCTTGGGACCCTACTGTTGGGTTGCCATGCGCAACTTTGATATTCAAGGTTTTTTTAATTTTATTAATTTTATTTTTTCATGTTTGACTATTATATCTCAGAAGCCTGTTCTTTTCTAATTGAAGACAAGAAGGGAGTGGCTCTGGAGAGCAGAGGATGTGGGGAGGAAATGGGGGGAGTAGAGGGAAGGGAAACTATAACAGGATATATTATATGAGAAAATAATCTATTTCCAGGAAAAACATACATGCAAAAATATGCACCCACAAACACATGCTCACACATAAACAATTGTACATACATGCATGCATACACATTTTAAATATATTTGAAAGCCCACAAATGTCTTAGACTCCGGATTGATAGCAAAGGAACCTGCATAGGACCAAACTAGCCCTACTAAATGTGGGTGACAGACATGTGCCTTGGGCAGTTGATGGTGGGACCAGGATTTATTTCTAGTGCTTGAACCGGCTTTTTGGAGCCCATTCTTTTTGGAGGAATATCTTGTTCAGTCTATATATATGGGGGAGGGCCTTGGTCCTTCTTCAAAGTGGTGTGTCAGAGTTTGTTGACGCCCCTTGGGAAGCCTTACCCTCTCTGAGGAGTGGATTGAAGGGTTGGGGTGGGAAAACAGCGAGGAGAACAGGAGGAGGTGGACAGTGGGATAGGTATGTAAAATGAGAAAAGGTTGCTTTAGAAAGTAATATTAATAATAATTAAAAAAAACTTAGAACTATATTTACATATCTCCTAGGAATTTCACATTAGAGAATAGTAAAATGTTTACATTATTGATTTATCTTTCTATTCCATACATATCAGCAAAATAGAATTCGAAGTACATGGCTGCTAAAACTCCTGCTTGTTGAGTTCCTTTCTCTTTTTGGACAATCAGAAATGGGAGAGTCATTCTGAACCCTCTTTCCCACTGACAATTTCCCAGATTCTGTCAAATCCACTGGCTGAGAGGAGGATTATGAGGGTAAAGGTGCTTATTTCCTGTTCTCCCTTTCTATTGCCTCTGACCTGAGATCCGTACTTGATGAAATTGTGAGCCCCCACTCCATAAGGATTATTGTCCTCAAATTTAATAGATTCCCTAGGAAACTGTTTCTCTTTGCCTCCATTCTGAAAACCACTGTCGATTTACAGTCAATAGTGAAAGAACTGGAGAGCCCAACTCACATTCACAGTGCCTGCAAAATGGCATTTTGAAACATTTACAACATCTGAAGTCTGTTGGGGAAAAGTTTTGGCACCAGCATGTCTGGCATGCAGCCCTTGAGACAAGAAGCATTTTAGCCTGTATCCGACTTGACTTTCTCTATTAGAGGCAGTACACATGAGAGAAACAGGAAATCTCGGCAGCACTTTTAAAGCAATGTGGTAAATTATAAATTAATGAGGGTTTGGTATGGGAAGGGAAGAACAATCTGCAGAAGAACGTATTTCATAACGACAAGAGGGAGAAAGGTTTCCCTTAATAAAACATAACCTTTCTGCGTGGCCAATCAATTCTCAATTAGTCTTGGCAAAGAGAGTGCCCACCACGGTCTGTCAGAGTTATCTCAATGGACTACCCTTTTCCCACCCTCTTCTGAGTCTGTCCCCTTTTGCCCAAGATGCTTCTTAACTTAAGTTCCCTGAAGATTTTCTTGTGCACCTTCCCATTTTCAGAATATCCATTAAAATATGCTTCTGGAATTTCTGCTGGGTAAGCCTTTGCCCCCACCAGTTACTGTTTTTTTCCCTATCCAAGCCCAAGGATCAATTAGAGTTTTGTGTAATCTGGAGAAGAACAACATCTAAGAAGAGAAATGTCCATAGGAAGCTAGCCTACTCTTTTCATGTAGTTCCTTAATAAATCATACAACAATGTGGCCTCCATTTTTGGAATTTCAAACGCACCACATGAAAATTTGTTGATGTGCTTTTAATACTCAGTAATTACGAGCTGAGTCCTTACTACGCACAAAGTATTTCCAAAACAAAACATACCATGTGGTTGATCCTGTAGCTTATGATATAATTAGAAGGAATAGTTAAGGACAATTTTACCAATAACCAATAACATTAAATCATACGGCTTGGATCTTGGTCTCCCATCAGTTTGTCACCAACGTAAAGCAAGCATTGAGTCATTCAGCAACTGATGGAAACAGATGCAGACCCACAGCCAAACATTAGACAGACCTCAGGGAATCTGGAAGAAAACCCTTAAGCTTACTCTGGCCTAACAAAGATTTTGTATTGTGTTGAAACAGCTTCAACTTAGGTAATGATCTTTGATCCCTCCAAAGAAATGGAAGTCTTCAAAGTGGAGACTCTGGAAAACATTTCGCTGGTTCAAAAAATGTGTACATGTGCATGCAAGAATGTGTGTGTGTTTTCATAAATACACATGAATACATGGAAAAAATTTAGTGTACAGAAAAGAAGGTTACAAAAGAGTTCCAAAATATTTGTTTTTCTATTTATAACAAGTATGTTTAGCAGGTTTCTTCTGCATGTTCTAGTATCCTTTTGCTCATTCAAGATATATGTATTGTTTTCCTGTGATTTTCCTAAAACTCCACCAGATTTTGGGGATATAGAAATGGGCCCCACACTGTCATTAAAATTTCAAAGGACTTGTTCTTGGTACAAGCTTTTAAGTATGGTGATAGCGACATGACTTAGTTAGCCTTATGACAGGGAAGACACTCCTGACAACACCCTCTAGGAATGCTAGGGGTTTTCTGAGTCACCACTCAGGGGTGGGAGGGCATTCCAGGAAGAATGGACAGTGTGTGAGAAGATGTGAAGAAAGGAGAAAGAGCACCAGTAACATAGAGCTCTGATTTCTGTATCTTTGAATATGAAGATGCAGGCGAGCACACCTCCCTTTAAGCCGGGGTACTGGTCCCATGGGTCTTCGCCCCACAGCTATAGAGTACTCCCACACACACCTTAACAATTTGACTTAATGCACTCTGTCCTACTTTTCTCATTTTCTTAGCACTTGAGTGCATATAGAACCACAGGAAAAACAGAAATAAATAGATTCCAGGGAAGTAATATACAGTTGTTTGATAGATCTTACTCAAGCTTGTATAAACCATCATTACCAATGTGTGATAATGCTTTTGTTAAAAATACACAGAAAATGTTATGAAAGGAAGCTTGTACCTAATACACTGAAATATTATTTTTGAAGTTCAGTTTGGTAAATAACATCAATGTGATAATTTGTATCTTATAAGCCATTCCACTCCTTGGATACACACTTGTTTGCTATCTATTTGACAATTTCAACATTTATATTTTAAATGTTTATCTCTAATAAATATTTTTATATAAACCAGACATTGGAAAAATACCTCAGTATACTTATCATAAGACTCAAAAGTAGAACGTTACACTTATTCAGTGTAATGCATTCACGCATACACAACATGAGACACACACATGTGCCATGGTGCACATGTAAAGGTCAGAGGACAACTTGCCGGAGCCATTTTTTCTCCTTCTACCATGTGGGTCCTGAGGATTTGACTCAGATCATCCGGTGTGTTGGCAACTATCTTTGCCCTCTGAGCCACCTTGCTGGTTCCAAGAATGGTATTTCAATTTCAGTACCATAAAAAGCAAGCGTTTGACTTAATTTCTCCCAACAATTGAACAAAGGTTTGTTTTAATATAGTGAATCACTAATATATAGACTTTCATGATCATTTACATCATTTAACTTTAGGTGCTATCTGTTACTGGGGAATGAGAAGGACTTTATTTCGAAATTTTCATTTTATTTGGATGCACCTGGCTGACAGTTTCAAAACTACCTTGAAAGAAAGGCAAACTCACTTAAAGTTTACATTCTAAGCAACATTAATCCGATCACATCTAAAAACTAAATCAATACAGAGGAAGTCATGATTAAAAAATTGTAAAAAGATGACATTAAGGTGATATGTTTCAACACTTAGAGCCAACCATGGGTCAGTTTATTTGGACCCTTATACTTTCTAATATTCTCAGCCAACTCAATCTTGGTATTGGTTGTTAATAGAATTAGTTGCTAATATAATAAAACTTAACAGCCAGTAATCTCAGAAAATCTGTAGTCTTTCAGGGTATGAGCAAGATTTGGAAAATATTATTGGATAAGTTATTACTTGTTAAGGAAATGAAAACTACTTGTCAAAGGCTGCTACAGCTCTCAGAATTACATATATATTAAAGTCAAGCTTGTAATTTAATTATCCTTGGTCTTTCTTGTTGCTGTGAGTATTGGTCTTTAATGGCTGAATGTAATAGCATTAAATCAGGACATCAAGATCTAATGAAGATGTGATTTAAATCCATGGTGTCTTAGGCGCTTATGTCATATGTAGATCACCTTGGGGGGACTAAACATTTATAGAACTTTTACTGCAACTATTGATGGCATTAGGGAAGGATTAAATGGTTCCCAGAAGGCAATAAATGCGTAGACCACAGGTTGTTTCAAAGATGGGGGTTTGTATTCCCCATAACTAGCTAATGAACCCAGAGTTAGATATGGGTCTCTGTTCAGTCAGTGGTATGTTTTAAATTCCTCATCTGGAAAATCAAGAGAAAACACCCTACTTAATAACAAGTAGTATACTGCCTTGAGGTATCCAAGCAGAGCCAACATTCTCTTGCTGGTTTGTCTCTTCTATTTCTCATTAGTTTCAACTCATTAAAATTTTCTGACAAATGTAAATCCTATAAGGCTGATTGGTTTGATTAACCAGATAAAGAAAAAAAGAAGGCAGCTACTTATCAACCTTCGCCTGACATTGACATAAAGTCTTTACGTGGCACAGTTCCTGGGCTTTGTCATTTGAAGTGGGGTGAGTAACTGCTCCGAGGATGAATAGGGTTACAGAGCTACAGATTAATTAAGCAGCTCACGGAATGATATTGAAAGAAAACTGATTAATTGAACATTGAAGCTATCTAATCAAATAACAGACACAATAAATATGTTTCTTCAGTGATAAATTATGCACTGATTAGCATATTCATTTATATACTTGGGTTAACTCCTTATGCGCTTCTAGTTCTGCCTGGCTGGAAATAGTCTCCAGCTATAGAGTCTCTTTCAATCTTGTAAAAATGTCTAGAGAACATGCCTGAATATTTTTCAAGATTTGGACAGGTCATTTGTGCATGTGTGAACATTCCCTTCTCAGGTTCTCAAACAGTTGAAGAAATCTTCCACATTGATGTTCCTGGAATCAAGCAGAGGATGTAAGACTAATGGAAATGGGTCAACAAACTATTTTATGGTCAGCATAGAATTTAATGAGATAGAGAGAGACAGAGAGAGGGGGGAGAGAGGCAGAGAAGATCGTGATAAAACCACCAACACTTGAGTAAGCATGATGATAGTCATATGTGCACATATGTTCTCTGGACATGAGAACATGGCCATCGGGACTTTGTTCAATGTGAGCTTACAGAAGAGAGGCTACATTGCTTTAACTATGATGTTTCAGTAAAGCAGAGATTAGATCTTAAACCCCGGGCTTCCCAGAGAACAGAAATTCAGAGTCTAAAGCAGTTCACTCTCTGGAACTGTCTTCCTTTTCACGTAAACTGAAGCCCTCCCCCATTTTTTGACATGAGGCCATTGCCACAGCTGTGCGTGCAGGATGAATAGCAAAAGCCTGCCCGCTGTGCCTGTGGGTGCTCATCATCAAAGGGGGGTCTGTCACCCTCTTGCCCAGAGATGGATTCCCTGCCAGTCTTCTTGGGGAAAGGGTATAAAATCCCAGAGATAAGAAACCTTGCCTTGTCAACCCCATAGGACCGGCAGTTTTTAATTTTAATGCAGAGTTCAGACTAGGTTCTTGTAAGGAACTCTCTTACAGAAACTCCAGCACTGCCTATGGGAGAGCTCTCCAGGAGACAGGGCCTGCGAATGTCTCTCTGCCCCTGATGTCATGTGGAAAATAGGATGGAGCCATGGTTACTCATCACTCTAAGCTGGAATTGACTAAAGGGCAGCATCATGTGTAGAGACAGACGTTAGAGCGCTGCCAATGGAGAGGGATTCAGACTACAGGTTTATTTTAAATAGATACGTAAAAAATACAAAGAACCTTTATATTTAATTAAGGAAATTTTAGTTTAGTTTAAAGGTATTCCAGAAAGGCATTAATCAATGATTGATACTATGCTCCATTGTAGCATGTATTGATTCTTATCACTTTAAAACCTTAAATAGTTTGTTTCATTTTGACACCTTCACATATGTACGTTACCGACTTTATTCTCTTTCACATCCTCTTTACACTTTCATTTTTTATAAAAAAATTTATCTTTGGGGTTTTATAAGTGGTGGAAATATGGAAAAGTCAATATATAAAAAATATACAAAATTGATCAAAGGAAGACATTTAATCAGAACTGGAATGATCTTATGATTTTTGTGATAATAATTAAGTTAGACTCAGATGAACTTTAGATAACTAAAAACTGCGTTTAAAAAGTCAAGTCTGTATAGTATTAGAGCATAACAATTCTAAATTCATTCCTTATTTTGATTTTTCTGGATTATAACATGATCATATAAATTTTCCCTTCCTGTTTCTTCCTCAAACAATCCAGGTATAGCTACTATCACCCAGACTCTCTTTTAAATTCATGTCCTCTTTTTCTTTAATAGTTTTTAATGCATTTATGTTTGGTTTGTTTGAGCAGTGTTTTTATTACATGAGTTCATGGCTTAAAAATACAGTAATGGGAAATTAGAGACCAGGATTACAGTAGGTAGTTTTAATTTTAAAAACATATAATTAACAGAAATACAAAATGTCTAGTGTCTCCCTCCTTATATATTTGGCCTTTTTCATAGAATATTAAAAAATTATTACAACCTTCTATTCTCTGGACATGTTTATTTTGACATACAGACGATAGGAAAGAAGAAAGACTGGGTCTTCTTCCATTGGCCACACCATTCCTATTTGTTAGCAATAGCAAAACGTTTACAAAACTATGCAAAAGTTTTCAAAATTATACCTAAAATATCACAAACATGAATATACCTCTTCTTATAGGACTGGTGGTAATTTGTCTTCAAAAATATACTCTTCTTAAAATTCTGAAATATTCACTTGCACTGAAAGTATTATTTTTTTTAATTTAAATTTGCATCAAGGATTGCTTAGCTGGGAAGTTTTATATATTAATCAACATATCAGAGCCAGGAGTTAAAGAACACAGAACTTTTAAGGTCTACCTAAAACTAAAATAACATTATTAAATGTTTTGGTTTGATTGGAAGGATATTGTTTTTTTCAGAATGGGAGGATATGGGGAAGAATAGGTGATTTTTTGAGGCCCCTTTGTATTACCTTTATATTTAGTCACTATTTTTGCTTATTTATTAAAGGTAATCATAGTATTTTGCAGTAAAGAAAGTGAATGCAAGGTAAAAGACAACACAGTCACTTCTATTTTGAAACCTAATAAAAGTGATGCTTCTTGCTATATGGTGTATGTTTTATGCCATTCTGTCAGATCTTCAAAAGGTCCTCTAAGGAACTGACTGTGAATTTGTCTTGAAAGGTATTACATGGACACAGCTCCAAGACTGAGTTACAAAAATTACCCTAGGTTTTCTTTAAGACCTACATCTTCAGGCATTGTGACAGCGGTCCTTAAACTTGGGTGTGGATTAAAAGAAACTTGGCATTATAGGACTATTTGATTCATCTCTTTAATACCATGAAAGTACAAGTTTTGAATTTGGTTCAAAGAATGAAAGAAGCTATAAGTGGCCTGATTTGAGAGTAAGCTTGTAAGCAAGCATGTGTGCAGACCCATTTGAACCCTCTGAAAGAGCAAAGAGCTTTTGTAAAGGAGTGGACCAATTCATAAGACAGAAGCACGTGTGCCTTTGTTTTGTAATCATTTCAAAAATAGTTGTCCTCATTATGTGAATTTTTCTTGGCTGAAAATGTCTAATTTTTAAAACCCCAGACAGAATTTTTATTAATGAATAATCAAATCCCATTGTAAACCTGTTACTCTTATTCAATATCTTCCAAATAGCTACAGGTTAATCCAATGATTCTCAATATTTTTCAGCTTTTTTATTGTTAAAAGAAAAATTTACATTTACTCCCCTTGTTCCCGGCCCTCCCGCTCCCCCACTACCCTACCGCCCTCCCACTGCTTCCTTAAGATGGTGCAGGATACCCTGTCCTAT
>JAQHUG010000195.1:3638247-3688933 GCA_028555095.1 Dicrostonyx torquatus
GGATGTAGCACCATGGCACAAATAACCCCTGCTTCCCTGCACTCACTCCCTGATCCCCAGAGCCTTAGCCCTGGAGCCTGCTGCTTTGTGAGGTCCTAGGACCCCTCAGCTGGAAGGGGGAGCTGGGCTGGGCTGGGAAAAAATCCAGTACCCGGGCAGGGCCCTGCACCCGAATCTATTTTTCAGCATTTAGGCAGCTCCCTTGCACAACCCACTCCATTCAGACCCCGTACACTGCAAAGTATGGTTTTTCAATACAGTAGAAATGCAGAGACCGTGAAAGACTTCTGGGATTTGAAGAAGGCTGGTTTGGTGGAAGCACAGTTTCAAAAAATACTTTTTATATGTGTTTGTCTTCGTGTAAAATTTGGTGTATAAATGGATGTTTTAATTTAATTTTCTAAATAGTACATAATAATCTTAATTTTATGTATGATGTGTGTGTGTGTGTGAAAGAGAGAGAGAGAGAGAATACTACACTCAGAAAATAGAAAAACTTTTTTTAAGTGGAAAGAATCCATTTGTATTAATCTGCAATTTCTTCTTTCTATAATGATTAATGATATATTTGGATGATTTTGTTTTGATACAGGGTCTCACAGTGGAGTGCAGGCTGGTCTGGAATTCACAGCCATTCTTCTCCAGCCTTCCAAGTCTTGGGTACAGGTGTGAGACACTAAACCTGGTTTAACAATGTGTAATACATTGGATTCCTCTTCCTATATGGAAACATAATTTGTTCCTTTTCCCACCCAGAACTGTTGAATTAAAAAGATCTGTTTTTCAAATATTTCATCTTCACCCTTGGCTATGATAAGCAACACAGAGGAGATACTTTTAACGATGTATGAAAATTTAGTTGTTCAACATCTTCCAAAACTTTGATATACTAAAAAAAAAAAAATTTAAGTTTATTTTACTTAAGCCAAAGAGTCTCTAAGGGGAAGATATTTGTCATGGCTAAAGTGAGGTACAAACTTCAAGGCAGATCAGTTCTGGCATCCTAACCTCATATAGCAGTATAAAATCAAATCAGTATCAAATTCAGTATCGACCTATTTATAACTTTTATTACTCTTCCCAAGATATTCACATATACATACTTAAAAATATAGTGATGATGTCAAACACCGTTTGTTAATTTGGTTTTAATTCTCTAACACAAATACTAAACAGTATTAGTCCAAAGGCAATAACAGGAAGAACCTTCATGAAAGGCAACACCCACTCAATAAATGCCACCTCCCTCAGGGCAACCCTTTGAAACAATACAACATTCACATGGACATTTCAGAACAACCAGACTTAGAATGACTAATATGATTAGTTCATTATTTTACAGGCATATTTCACTAATGAGATGTGCTGTCTTTCTTCTATAAAATGTATAGAAAAGATTGGAGCCTATTGCAAGGGGAGCATGTTTTAGAGATGACTAAGTGGTTTTTGGAAAGAACAGAGAAGAGGAGGTGAGCTGTGAGGGGGTGGGATACCATTCCTCTTACTGATCACTGGATGCTTGTGAGGCAGCATGGTGAGGACACAGACTAAGGTCGCCTGTACCTTTAAAAGTAACTTTACAGAGTGCTGATGAACTGCAGGCCCTGTGTTTCCTTCTATAAAGCTGTAAGGCTGTTTTCTTTCAATTGATTAAAGGCAAAGGGAAGTTGACAGGGAACTAATGAGCTATACATAATGAATAAAGTGGCCTTGCTTTCCTCTCCTCTGTCTTCTCTCCTATAATGAGGAAGGAGAGCAAGAACCTCAATGGGTACTTGTGTAGGCTAAGCCAGGAGCTTTAGTGGTGGTACCAACACAACAAGATCATTTAATTAATGGGGTTTGCTAAGATATGCGTACATGGAAATCTCAGTGACTAGATCAGACCTAAGGGAGAGGTTTAAAAACCCTCAAAAGACTGTGGTATGAGAACGTACAGGTTTTGTCTTCCCTGGTTTTGGTCACAGTGTCATGAACATTTTACAAATGTTAGAGTCGTACTTGAACCTCTGTTAATAATCAAAATGGTTGTGGCTGATGCACAGAACTAAGTAAAATACCCAGACCTCAGTATTGTTAAAAATGCATAAGCACCAATAAAAATCAGACATAGTGTCTTACTTCACGGTTGCTTTCTCCTTTACCCTTACTTTCCTTTTTGTTTCCATACCTTCAACCATTTCTATTCTCAATCAGCCATATTCAATAACACCTACAGGGCCAAGATAGCCAAGAAAACTCACACCAAACCTCCACAAACAATAACTACCACCACCCTACCAACACAACCACCACTGCCACCACTGCCACCACACACACACACACACACACACACACACACACACACACACACACACACACACACACACACAAGAGCACAGGGAGAGAGAGAGAGAGAGAGAGAGAGAGAGAGAGAGAGAGAGAGAGAGAGAGAGAGAGAAGAGCACAGGTAATTAAAAAGAAAGGCAATCTGGTTATCTGATGGAGGTGATTTACTGTAACCGTGAACTGACAGTTACCTGTTTAATTTTAAGCTAGGTTTATTAAGATAAACAGAGCTTGTTTACTCAGTGGAGATGGCAGGCTCTTTGCTAACATCTTCCCTAGGGCGTATGAGAAATAAAAGGCAGGAATCCCACCCTTTCAAGGTTGCCAGCAACTACACCAACTTCTGCTTTTGACTGGAAGCTTCCAGAGATATAATCTCAGCCCAGGGTCATTTCTTTCTAGCCGTTGGGAATCTACAGCATTGGGACATTTTCTTAGAACTCATTTCCCAACTCATTCATGCTTCACTCTAAAATGTAAGCAAAATAAAACAAGCCAGCAAAACTTAGCTTTTTTTTTTTTTTTTTGACAGTAGACAACTTGTTCCTCATCTTTGGATTGTTCAAGGATTCGTTTATTTCTCCTATCCCAGGTACTCCTACTAGGGGGATTTCCCTCTCCTATTTGGTCCCTTTTTGACCTGTCTGTCACTCACTTCACATAAAGGTTATTGATT
The DNA here is from genome assembly GCA_028555095.1 of Dicrostonyx torquatus. Classification (NCBI taxonomy): domain Eukaryota; kingdom Metazoa; phylum Chordata; class Mammalia; order Rodentia; family Cricetidae; genus Dicrostonyx; species Dicrostonyx torquatus. Next base: position 3,641,252 of record JAQHUG010000195.1, read on the forward strand.
CTGTTTCCCCTTCTAAATCATCTCACTGAGCTTCTCTAGTTTGAGTTTATTTGCTTCTCATCCCAGAAGAATATTATTAGTCTGAACAACTTTATCTTCATTGACTAGTGTAGTTTGTGTAAATATCAAATGACCTTTACCTACTGCTTAAGGGATAATAAATAACTGGCAGTTTCCTACAGGTAAGAAAGTATAGTGTGAATATAAAAATATTTTGAGGCCGGGCAGTGGTGGTGCACGCCTTTAATCCCAGCACTTGGGAGGCAGAGGCAGGCGGATCTCTGAGTTCGAGACCAGCCTGGTCTACAAGAGCTAGCTCTAGCGCAGGCTCCAAAGCCACAGAGAAACCCTGTCTAGAAAAACAACAACAAAAAATTTGAAATAAAAAGTACCTGACACAACTCCATACCTTCATATAACTTTGGATGCATTATGATCAGTCATAAGTCATAATCAAATAAATAAAATCTATAAAATAATTTATTAGGTAATGAAAAGTCACCAAGTTTTACTCAAACTTCAAGTAAACAAGCTGAAAATTGCCTCTGCAGCATTAATGTTTATGTTCACAGACGCTGTAGTAGGAAAAAACATTTTCTAAATTTCTTTATATTTACAAATAAAGTCAATGGACAGCCTTCAGTCATTCATGAATTTCATTATTAAATACTGTCTCCTGTGTTTAGTGTCAATAATCACATAATTAAGAAATGACTTCTACATATTCTATGGCAGAATTATAAACATCTTAAACTCGGTAGTATGCTTCATTTGTTGTATTGAACTCTAAACAGAGGACATAACTATCATTATTATAACTGTCAATGCTTCAAGCTGGATGTCTTCACTAAAATATATTGATTCATGTTCTGAATTAAATCAGCAGTGTCATGAGAGGAAAGAAATAACATGCATATTTAGAAATTATTCATTAGATTATTTTAAGATACAGATTTGAAAATGTAATTACCAAATAATGTAATTACCAAATAATCACATACAAATGTATACTTTTAGAAAATTTCAAAAATATATTGGTGTATAGTCATAGCAATTGATGCATGAAGGCTTCTATTTAAAAACAAGTAAAGTGAACTAATGTGTAATCCAATAGTCTTAATACTAGGTACTTATTCGAAAGAAATAAAATAATGTCTTGAAGAGATAGAGGCACTATCACGTTTATCACAGCACTATTTGTAACAGAGAAGCTGGAGAATCAGTCTAAATGTCCATCATTGGATGACTCGTAAGAAAATAGTCCTTGGCCATAAGAGCTAAAATCCTTTTATCTTCCACAAATGAATGGACAGGGAGGTCATTATGTTAAGTGAAACAATCCAGGTACAGAAAGAAAACCAGGCACTTTAATATGGAATCCAAACAATGCTCACCTCAAAGAAGTTGAAAGCAGAATAGAGGCTTACCAGATGATAGGGGAAGTAGGTGGGAGGAGGGAACAGAAAGGTCTAACAAGACATACAACGTTGCAGTAAAATAGGGGCCATATAATTTGATGTTATGTTGCAGAATAGTCTGAGAAGAAATAATAATCATTGAATTTTCAAAATAGCAAAAGAAAACTTTTACTGTCTCATATATAATGAAGTGCTAAATATTTAGGTAATGTGTTGGCTACCAGGCTTTGCTTCCACTGTGCAAATTATTTATGAGTCTAGACATCACATTGTACCCTATAAATATGTATGATTACTATTGGTCAGCCAAAGATGTTTATACAGGTTACTAAAACAAAAATACTGAATTTTCATTTAAAATTTTTATATAGGTAAAGTAAAATGAAATTATTTTCATTCATCTATTTCTTCCCATACTTTTCAAGAATGAATTAGAAAAAGTAATGTGAAAAATACACAAACTGATTCAATTTTCTTTTTATTTATTTGACTTTTATTAGCTCTCAGCCACAGAAATTTAGACTTCAGTTTACATATTTTACTCACGAAGTGATAATTCCTGGTATACATTCTATGATGATGATTTATCAAAAAAGAAAGTAAAAAGAAAATTAACAAAAGGAGGGCAGATCATAGTCAACAATAATTTTATTTAATATAATTTCAAATTCAAGAAGAATTATTGTTAGACTGAAACATAAGGACTAATTTTGTTATATTGTGCCTAACAAACTCATACCAAAACAAAAAACAAAAATCATAGCCATACAATGGCCACTGCATCAGAGGTTTTGCACCTGTAAATTCAGCTAACCACAGACAGACATTTTTGGGGGAAAAGTGTATCTGTACTGAATATGACTTGTGTTATCGTCATTATTCCCCAAGTAAGGAGTGAACGACTATTTACACATCATTTACATTGTCTTCGTTATTGTAAGTAAGCCAGAGATGATCTTCTCTGCACAAGATGATCTATACAGGTCATGCAAATATCATGTCATTTTACACAAGGAATTGGACTGTCCACGGATTTTGCTATTTAAGTTGAAAGTATTTAAAAATATCTTTTGGGAATATTAAGAAAATATTCTGCATATATCTTGATAAAAATGATTATTGTCTTGGAATGATCAAAAAAATCACAAACTGGATTTTTGATGATTTTTGTACATTAGGATTGTAATGTCCCCTACTTTTGGCCCAAGATCAATAAGGGCAGGAAGAAATGTAGCAAGTTCTGCAGCCACAGGAGTCTGTTCTTTTGAAACAACTTTTTGTCCTGATCTTTAGCCGAGAAGACTCCTTCAGAAATCGAAAATGGGCCACAGACATGATTTCCTTTGCCTGAGGTTGGGTTTCTTGTGCCCTAGACACTTGCTTCCTGGTCTCCCTGTGCCTGACCTCTGCAAGGCTAGAACAAAACAGTTTCCTCTTTAGAACACAGGCAGCTCAGAATCCCACGCTAAGTCTAGACTCTGCACAGCCTCCAGGTCCCTTCATTGGTATGACTTTCTTCCCAAATGAATCAAAAGCTTATTTTAGAATTGAATGGAGTTTTATCTCCATGGTAATAATTATAATTTATTGTGTGCTTATACAGCAGGAGCATGCCATATGATTTTCTATATATGAAAAAACACCACATATAATGTGTTTGAGTGTCATATTTTATTGATACTTTATTTCATTAATTAACAAGCTAAAATATATTTTAATTCCATAAGTCACTCAAATAATCCAATTGACCTATCAGGGATTTCAATCCAATCTGGATCATTATAAGAAGTCGTTGATTTTAATATCTGTTTATAATTTAAATAAAAACTATAAAGCCAACATATGACCTGTGCTAAAGTAATCATTATAATATTATTTGGTGCCTCATACTGAGAAATCATGATTGCTGTCATTTATTTTAATTCCAGTTTTGGCCTTAGATACCAGCAAGTAAGGAGTCATTGTATTTTGTTTTAGCCAGTCACTGTGGATGGCTCTCCAACTACTTCGCTTTGACAATGGGAGCAAAGTCAAGGACCACTTTGCAACTACCATATATCCAATTCTCATACGTTGTTCCACCATAATATAACATTTTTCTATAATGGTTTTATACAGTTTCATTAACCTATATCTTTGCCCAGGTGAATCATTCATCAAAGGAACAAGTATTTGAATATTTTTTTTATTTCAACACTAACCAGAATGATAATATCCAAGGAACAATAACTCTTTATATCTAATAAAAAATACTTTATAATACTTATTCATGGCCATGTATTATTTAATAATTCATTCTAGTTTTAGTTATGTTTATGTGTATGGGTATGCACATATAGTTACAGGTACCTATGAAAGCCAGAAGTATCAAATCCCCTAGAGTTGAGTTACAGGTAGCTATGAGCTGCCTAAAGCTGATGCTGGGACCTGAACATGAACCCTCTCTAAGAGTAGTAATCAGTATTAACCAGTGAGCCATCTCTACAACATCAAGTGTAGCATCAATCCCTGAGGAGGGAAAACATTTTCTTTTTAGCATTTGTACATTCAATTTTCCCTCATAGAAACTGCACACACATGCTATTGAATCTGCAGAGTTATACTAACATTGAAGCAAATGACAAAAGTCTCTCAGATACAAAGATAAGTAGAAAGCCAAGACGTTACAATGTTTAAAGCTAACTATACTAGAAATTGTGGAAGTTATGAAAAGTCAAAAATGTTAAATCAGTCGTAAACCACTGTACAGACTATGAAAATGAAAGATTCACCATCAGCTTCTAAAGCAAAAGATCTCTAGTTGCAACATGAAGCTCATACCTTAGGGCAGTCTTTCCCAACCATCCTATTGCTCTGACACTTCAATACAGTTCCTCATGTTGTGGTGACCCCCAATCATAAAATTATTTTCTAACTGTAACTCTGCTACTATTTTGAATCATAATGTAAATATCTCTGTTTTCCAATAGTCTTAGGTGACCTTGTGAGAAGGTCATTTGACCCCTTTATGGTCATGACCACAGGTTGAGAACTGCTATCTTAGCCTGAAGCTTCTTTTAAAAGATGGTACATATACTTTAAACCACAGTAAAGATGTTTTCACATTATATAAGAGAATGTTTGCCATCTTCATCTATTTGCTAATGAGTTTTAAGTTTAGATCATACCTTTTTCTTTAAAATGTATATGCTACTTGGATTTTGCTATGATGTTTTAAGAATCCATTTTCTTACTATAATCCATGAGCATTAAGACATAATTCATAACATTAACTGTAAAAACGAGTTGGTTGGATTTTGCGGAGTAAACTTGAACAGTGATATTCTATATTCCTCTGCCATTTGAAAATGCTCTCCCAGCATTTCCTACAGAATTTTAGGGAATATGCAGACAGCATATCTTTTTCATGCTAATCTATATTCTCTTTTCTTCCCCTGGGGGGAACTGTAAAACTGAGAATTTGGAAGAGCTTATTACCCCAGAAAGTTGGCAAAACTATTACAAGAGTAGTTCCTTAAAATTTATAGCTAATTAGAGTGTCTACCAACTGCAGCACTAGGCTCATCTAACACGGTTGAGTTAATCAGAAGGAGTTAATCAGAATGCCTTTGTGTATTAAAACTTTCTTCCCTTCTAACCACTGTGGATGAAGCATCCTGATGCTTCAACTTTCAGGAGCCACCTAGCATTTTTTTTTTCACAAAGAACCAAAAGATGTTTAAAAATTGTTTTATTTTTATTCACTCTGCAGAAAGGAAAGGAAAAGTATCCTTCTAGGTACTAACAGGATCACTATAGAGTCATTTTCAAACATCCTGTCCATGGGGACTGTGAAGAACTCCAGAGGAAAAAGAAAATAAAAACTAATTTTCTCTATGCTATGGAGTCATATTATTCTCAAAGAAACATTCAGCATTCAGGAAAGTGAGAAAAGGTTTCTAAAAAACAGCTAATGAAACATGCAAAAGGCACATGAGAATTCATTTTCCTAATGAAATTCAAAGATTGATAATCTATATTGTAAGGGTTTTAAAATTATATAACTGCACATTTAGAGATTTGGTATCTAATATAGGCAATATTCAGCTGTGAGGAGAATTTTCTTTAATTTTCTACCAATGTAGTACATGCTGAAAATTATGGTGACTACAAGTCTGAAATGAAATAATCTGGGAATGATGGTCTCTAGATAAACATCAATCCAATAATTTCCATTTTTTATAGTACACTAATATTCTGGACTTTGCTTCTCCCAATACAGTAAACTATGTGAGTACAGGTGTTTTTCCTATGTATGATATATGTGTCCTTAAGGCAATGATCAATAGGAACACTAAAAATATGTTACCGAGAGAGTAGTACTTCTAATTAGGTATACATATGAGCAACACTAGAGAGACTACACTAAGTTATATACATATGTGATTCCCTTCTGTATATTCTATTATTGGTTAATGAATAAAGAAACTCCTTTGGCCTGTGATAGGGCAGAATAGAGATAGGCAGGAAAACTAAGCTGAATGCTGGGAGAGAGTAGGCAGAGACAAGGAGATGTCATATAGCTGCTGGAGGAGACAGATGTTGGAACCTTGCCTGTAGGCCACAACCTCATGTGATGCACAGATTAATAGAGATGGGTTGATTTAAGATGTAAGAGTTAGCTAGAAATATGCATAAGCGAATAGGCTAAACAGTGTTGTAACTAATATAGTTTCTGAGTGATTATTTCGTGTCTGGGTGGTTGGGAAACAAACAAGTAGTCTCCATGAACACATGTGTGGGATGTGGCAGAAATGTGTGTGTGTGTGTGTGTGTGTTGATAATAATTAAGATAAAATAAATAATTTGAGAGGAAGTTTGGAGCAAAGCAGAAGTTGGAGGGAGAGAGGAAAAGGTGAAAATGGTATAGAGTACTTATGTTTGAAATTCTCAAAAAAAAATTTAAAAAAGGAAAGAATAGTACTTCATTTTCTGATGTTCGTGTCTTCTTCCTCTGAGGAACGGAATACCTATAACCAGTGCCAGTTCAGTACTCACTGCTGGGACCAGGACTCTAACACAATCCCTTCCTAGTAATTTGTGCAGTTCAGGCACGTTGTCCTATTCCCATCCTCTATCCCAGCAAACTCCAGAGTTGAATATGTTTTTCATTAGCTCCATGGGTAGAGTACATCTCACTGAATGAACCACCTTGCTTCCCAAATGGGCATGTCACATATGTGACGCCTAGCAGATGGCTGTAGAAATCTGTACTAACTGCTAAGGAAGAGGCATTGAACAAATACAGTGGAGTGAAATTTTTGTTCTGCCTATTCCTCTAAAATATGATGGAAAAAAAAACCATTATTCACCTTAAGGAAAACCTAGCCAAATGGTGGCAAGCAGTCTATCTTGCATTCTTGTAAGCTCTATATTCTAGGATATAGCTTTTTAAAAAATCATTATTTTGAAGTTATATGTCCCAATAAACTTCACCTTTGTATACTAAGGTGTGAAATAGAGTGCCTTATTCAACACTTCACCATAATAAATGTACCTTCCAGTATTTTACTAATACTTCTGTTCCTATACATAATGGAACAATCAGCACTCGGTCAACGTTGAGTCCTGAAATAACAATTGGAAGGAAATAAGGGTAAGAATTAGTCTCCACTCAGAAATGACCTGTGCCGTTTGTCGTTCTCATTTATTCAAATTAAATTTCAAAAGAAGAAAGGGCATTCATTTTCCTGCCCATAGCTTTGGGTGGCATTTTCATCTTCATGCAACTTGCCAGTGTTGGTGACTCTGGGAATGAGGTAAATTAATGATCAAGCCCTAGTTTGTATGACCAATAGAAAACAACCATGGCATATTGTAGAAAGAAAAAAAAAACAATGAACTTTACAAAAAGCTTAAGTGTATTCATTCTTGCCCCTATTTTACAATTAAAGGCAGTGAAGAAACAGGTCCATGCAGTGTGAGTATAAGCAGCAGAGGCAAGTACTGTAATGTGACAATGAGCATTGCGATTTTTATTAGTTCCCATATGCTGCTTCTTGCAGAGGTGCTTTTAAATCACAAAAGAATTTTAAAACATGATTGGATCTTAGATTTCTAGTCACATGTAGAAAAGCAATTTAGTTTCTCCATCCCTGTGATAATGCGTGAGCAGAGTGGCAAGGAATTTTATAGTGTGCTCCGCTAAGTAAGAGCTGGCTAAACAGCGGATTCATTAGCACCCTCAAAATCCAATATAAACTTAATCCAAGAGTTAAGTCATAAACAGATTCATTTCTGTAGAATTAGTTATCTTTTAGGTTGATGAAACATAATTTATCTAATGCTTCTTTGGTATCCTGACAAATTTAATTTATCCCTCCTTACTGGTAAGAACAGGTCTATGAATTATTTCAGTAATTGCCCAAGAGGATTAAAAGGCCAATGTAGAATATATTTGCATATATTAATATATGAAATTTTTACTGAGGGAACCTTACATCTGAGACAAAATATTCCCTATAATATATTTTTAAAATCAAGACAAGCTATTTTACATTAAAGTGCAATTATAAAAAAACCAGATGTTACAAAGCCAGCTGCTATGTGGAAGTACATTTCCTTCTAATTCATCACAAACTCTAAAGAGATAAGAGAATTAGTTAAGATGCAGAGCTGTGTGTTCAAAAATTTACCCCAAAATTATACTTAATTTTCTTAATGTTTCCTCAGTTCAGTATCAGTCATAAAAACAATTGACAGGTATACTAAATGACCATGGTGCGTGTCAATGTAAAAGCACTTTGAAGTTTCCTGGATGAAAGACTTGGTGTTAATACAACATATTATTAACTCCACTAAAATCAAAGAATTTAAAGAGATACTCACATCATGGAGAAACTAGACACGGTTTAAAGGTATATATGAATCATATAGAATTCCTCATGTGAATGCAAGCACAGTCTTATACTTAAGGGCTGTAAGCCTCTTCCAATTAAGAGCTTCCTGTGTAGTTCCTTGGGAAAAGCAGTAAGTAGCTGATACTTGGAGAGATGGAAATAGAGTACAAACTAACCACCTCCATTGTTCTTACTCAATCTCTTGTGTAGCGACAGATCTGGAAACCCCCTCTCTATTTTTGTATGCTTTTTTGTTTTTCAAGACAGGGTTTCTCTGTAGCTTTGGAGCCTGTCCTGGAACTAGCTCTTATAGATGATGCTGGCCTCAAACTCACAGAGATCCATTCTCCTGCCTCTGCCTCCCGAGTGCTGGGATTAAAGGTAAAGACATTGCCTATCATTCAGCTTTCAGCATGTCAGTTAGTGCACACCATTTCTTGAGGTCATGAATGGAATGCTGAGCTCTGTTTAAAAGATCAGCCTTCTCCTTAGCACCATCCATTAGACATAAAGGAGGAATTTGCAGGTGGACATAGTTCTTAAGAATGCGTTCTGTGTAAAGTGCTTTTCATGTTCTCATGAAAAGCAAGTGGTTGAATTGCTATAGTGCTTTAACCAGGGCATGCTCTGGTAGGAAAACTGCACACTAAACATCTATTCATCAATTTAGTATATTTCATCTTTAAGTTTGCCATCAAGGACTTAGTCATTGTTCATAATATCTGTGACAAGCATCTTAAGTTTGCAGAAGAGCTAAACTCATAACAACTGGAGAAATTTATCTCACCCTGTGATATAGCTATAAGCACAAGTTTCCATTGCTTTTGCAACATGAAATGATGGTAAGTAAATTACAGCTTAATGTCCACTGACTTATGTGACCAATGACTTGAAATACTGTGAACAAAAGTATTCAGCTTAATATATTTGAAAATACGTTCAATGCTTGTATTAGTTGATATATGTATGTATATACATACATACATATGATATCTAGGTGTGTTGGGTCAGGCTTGGTTGCACATGCCTTTAAATCAGTGCTTGGGAGCAGAGCTAGGCAGCTCTCTTGTGATTGAGGGCAGCTCCAGACCAGAGAGAACTACACAGAGAAATCCTTTGTTGTGCTCATATGATTCAAAGATCAATTTTTGTTCTAAAATGCAAGGGACAATAATTAAGGGGAAACATTAAATAAGGAAATAGTAGTTGGTATCCTAGAATTCAAAATACTAATAAGGAGTTGGTTGTATGCAAGGCACTATGGTTGTTTGGCATTTTATTCATTTAATTCTCATTAAAATTTATGATTACTTCTTATATATAAAGGAAAGACTCAGGCATGAAATGTGTGTGAGGAAAGAATGCTATCTAAACATTCATTATAAAAGACTGAGAAGGGGGATCTCTACAAAATTAGCCAGAATCTATAGCTGTAGACATTTTTACCACAAACTATTACCTTGTTTATAAGCCCCTTTCTAAGAACCTTGTGACAGACACTGCTTCATTCAGGATTGGTTTTAGAACTTAATGTATAAACAATGAACTCTGCTCAATTACACCTTATGTGGTATTCTCAAAAAACTTTTCAGTTTGAGTTATTATACTAACTAAAAGATTTATCTATGCATGAATTTATAGAGGTTCCACTCAAGCTCTAAAACAACTGATTTTTGCAGGTTATAGTCTCTGTAATTCTACATAATTCTATTTGTAAAATCATTTCCCTTGAAAGCTCCTCTTTATATCCAAAAGTTTCCTCTTTTCTGAACATAGACCAACAAGACTCCTTTGGTGTCTAGTTCTAGTCTAAATGTAGATGTAGGGGATTTTTGTATGAGTTGATTCTTTTGTTTTACAGAGTTGTTCACTAACATGTTTCAAGTTGTATTTGCTATTATTTCATTATACTCTAAGATGTGTGCAGAATAAGTTACTGTCTTAAACTTTTAAGTGATTTAATCATCAGTTGTGATAAAATAACTCCTGAACTATGGCTTATTGATATTCTACTTGCTGTCATAATTCATAATAAAACAGAGTGAGCACTAATTTCAGAAACAGTAAACATGCCCATCAGAAATTAGACATTTACTTTATGTAGCTATGCATGATGTTGATAGCTCTATTGATCCTGAATTTCTTACTCCTTTCTATATATACTACATGTACCCCAAGACTTGGTGTTGTTTCTCACACCTTAAAGAGTTGGGACATAGGTCATAAAACTCTTCTGAATTTGGTATCAGCTCTGCCTTGCTTCGCTCACTGGAATACTAGCAAGCATGGTGGATATCCCAGTTAGAGAAAAACACATTTTTCTTCTCTGTTCAGCTCTTGGCTATCTCCATGAAGCAAGGATCAGGCTACCCACTCCCTGATGAGAGACAATCCTGGGCCTGACTGAGACACAACAACTAAGCCACCCAAGGTGTAATCAGCAACAGCTGGCTAAACTTGACTGCAAACCCACCATCCTGTCCCTGTCACACAGACACCTGTGAGAAGAGGTGAGGTCAACCAGATGCGGCTCAGGTCACTTGATCCTCTTGCTTGCAGCCAGCATTGATATTCACATGTGATCCCACACGGCTGTGGCAGCATCTAAGTTTTCTACTCCTAGCTTGTTTGAAACCTCCTCCACTCCTATATGAGTGTAGGTGGTGATCTCCAAATAAGAATCAAGTGGATCTGGATAAAGTATGACTCTTATTTTAAATCAGGAAGAAGTCTACCAGCCCATTTCTGCACTTATGTTTACTTGAAAGGATAACTTACTGAATATCAGCAATGTATTTGTAAAGTTATTGGGAATTTCACTCATAAATAAGCCCTTCCAACAATACGTTGAATGTTTGAGAATGCAAAATACATTCCAGTAATGAACTGAAACCCTAAGTATAACTAAATACGCATGACCCCGTCCCAACACTATAAATGATGAACACTTAAAATGGAGAAATTATAAATCTTCCACATTTAATAATTCCAATAGATGGTCTACCCTAAAAAAGGCAGCATATAATTATTGAAAACTTACCCATTGGGAAGAACAGCTTTTGAGGCAAGAGGTGTGGGATTTGTGTACAGTCTATATATATATATATATGTGTGTATATATATATATATATATGTGTGTGTGTGTGTGTGTGTGTGTGTTGTGTGTATGTATGTATGTATGTATGTATGCTTTGTGTGGTAACTTCATTCCAAAAGTATATGAAATCATAAAGGAAAAGAGTACCTGGAGAACTCTGAAAATTTTCAAAGTGACCTATGTATCAAACATAATAAGAGACACTGAAAGTCGGAGAATAGGTACACCAGGTATTATATGATAAGAATAACATGTTAGCCTGTGTGGCTTTCCTGAAGGAGCTTTACCACAAGCCTAATATCATCACTAGACTAATTCCCAATAAAAGAATATTAGCCCAAACACCTGTCCAGTGCTCCTTAAAATGACACAGATGACAAAAAAGAACACATTTGAGCTACTGTGACAAGATCAGCAAAAGGAACAAAGAATAAAATGTCCTCTAAAAGACTACCTCTATTGAAATTAAGATAATGTGAATAAGTATGAATTTCACAAATCTAATTAATAAAAAATAATAGCTCACTAATATAATATGTAAGAATTACACATAAATTGTAACTAACGTGCCATAAACAAATGATGCTGGTGATAATCAAAATTATGGCTAATGAAGCATGGCCTTACTGTATAAATCCACAAAATATGTTGAAGTTAAATATTTCTTCAAAAATATAATGTCCCAAAGGGTTGGAGCTCATTGAGTAAGATGCTTGCCTACAATGACTTATATTTGTATCTCCATTATCCAGGTAAAAGCTGAGCATGTTAGAAGACACCTGTACTCTCAGCTAATCAGAGGAAGGGCAGGGGATGATAGAGAATCAGATCTCCAAAGTTCATTGACCCAGCAGTCTAACCCAGCCACACAGCTCCAGTAAGAGTGAGAAGTGCCGGCACAAAAAGTCAAGTAAGGTGGGGTACAATAGAGGAAAGCTTCCAGTATTGACCCCTGACTTCCACGCATACACTCACATTTTTCCAAACACACATCTAGGGACACACACGAACACACACACACACACACACAAACGTGATCACGAAACAGAAAATAAGCTAGTGTTTATGAGAATATGTACCAATAAAATTTGCATTTTATAATTGCTAACCTCTGAGATTCAAGGATTTGAAGGATTAATGTCACTCAACTAATTTTTTATGCATTGTTGATTTGCTTGTTTATAACTTCCATTGTCAAAGTAGGTTCTTTTGGACATCTTTTTGTCATTCTAAAAATTTCAAAATTTGCTTTATTTAACAGTACCAGTGTAGAAATTAATTTAGCAGACAACTAATTACTGTATATAAATAGAATAGTATTACAGTTTAAAAATAATATAAATATCCTGTATGAAATCAGTTTAATTCTATGATGCATTTAAATGAATAGAATCTATTTAGTTTTTGAAATAACAAGCAAATTGCATCATCAATTGACTTTTGCAAACAGTTTCTAAAATTTTTAGTGACTATCACTTCTTGTCACACTCTCTGTGGAGAAGAATAATAGTATGATCACAGAGACACCAGCTGTTCCAATATTGCTTTGTATTTACAGTGCTAGCTTAATAAACTACAGATCTGCTTACCAGCTATTACCTCTTGCAGCTGAAAACGTTTCGTGGATATTCTTGCATGTGGATTATTGTTTTAATACTCCACCATTATTTGTAGTATTTAATATGATAAGAGAAATTTTCAGTGTGCCCACAAAACAGCTGTCAGCTCATATTTCAGTAGCTTTCAGACAACTCAGGACATCCACAAAGCTTTGGTAAACATATCTGAAACAGGTGTAGATGACATTTAATAAAACAATTCTCTCATTTTTTTGCTCACTCTCTGTTTGGTTTCCTGGGATTCTGTTTGGTAGTGAACTCCGGGATATTTGCTTCAGGAAAATTCTTAGATTGTCAGAGTCTACTGACATGGCAACCATAAGACAGATCACAGAAACTGTGACTAATCCTAATATTAATTTCTAAGAGGATAAATAGAGTTTTGTGGATAGAATTAGAATTATCAGGAACTAAACCTTGAGACTCATGTGTGTTTTATAATCTCAGACAATTTCTGTTTGCAGAGTCCAATCATAGGGTATGGTGGTTCACATTTAGCTTGGGATTGTCTAATTCATATAAATTCCAATGTAAATTTGCTGAAAATGTTTCTTTTGCATTTGTATAATGTAAGTGAAGAGATGCAACTGAGTCATAAAAATAAAAGATGGCTTCTTCTTTTAAGGGGCCATGCATCAGTCAGTTCTAGACTGGAGGCCAGCTCCAGTGCATTGGAACACTACATCGTTGTCTCTTATGTCCTCTTTACCACTTTCTAATTTTTCTGTCCACTTGTAGATATCAGTATTAGTCTACCTTTATTTTTCATAATGGTCCTCACATGAGGAAATAATGAACTGATGCACAATAGACTTAGTAAAAAAATGTATAAATGTGGCATTTTGCTGTGGAATAATCCTTTTATATGTTATGAAGTTGCATTGCTCTTATTGATTTAATAAGGAGCTAATTGGCCAATAACTAGGCAGAAGGAGGCTAGGCAGGAGATCTAGACTGAGAGATGCTAGAAAGGAGGTGGGCAGACTTTGCAGCCAGATGCAGACGGAGCAAGCCTATAGAAAATGAGGTAACAAGCAATAAGCCATGTAACAGTAAATGTAAAAGTAATAGAAACAGGTTAAGCTAGTTTGTAACACACTTAAGCTGTTGGCCGAGCATTTATAATTTATAATAATTTAAAATAAACAAGTCTCTGTGTGGTTATTTGGGAGAGGGCTGGTAGAACAAAATCTTCAGCCAACAAAAGGTACCCAACATGGGGCCATGTAAATTAACATAAAGCCTTTATGGACTTGATTATGAGGTTACTCAGCAGAACTTATACATGTACAGTCACAGTAGGCATCTGAGGACATGCACACTGCAAACCATTTTCTACCAGGGTTACCACTTAGAGAGGAAAAGCCAAGCAACAGGCTTCTAAAGTACTCCAAGTAGAAAATGTTGAAGCAAAGGAAGTCTGTTATCTAAGAATCTGGTAAAATAATGTACTCTAAAAGACATGGCACTCTTGCCTAGAACATCATAGAGAAATGGACAATATGCTCTTCAAGTAAGGATAACCAGGAGCTTAGAGACTCTTCTCCAGGAAACTGGCAGACAAGTCAGGCAACACAGGCACAGAGCCATGGATACTGAGGAAAACCATGGGTCTGCCATCCTCAGGTTCCTCTTTACATCTTTCTATTATTACATCTTTCTACTATTAATTTCTGGTAAAAGAAGAGGCAAGAAATGGCAAATACAAAAAATTTCTGAAGGTTTTGGTTTTTAATTGACAGACAGTAACTGTGCATACTCATGTGGTGCAGTGTTATGCTTTATTCTGTGTATTCACTGTGGAAAGTCTCAATCAAGTAATCAATATAGCTATTACATCTTGACTTTCCATTTTCTAGTTAGAGTATTTTAAAATTCATTCCTTTAGCAGTTTGAAACATAAAGTACATTATCATTAACTGTGGTCACTAGGCAATGCAATAAATTACTAAAAGATTTGACTCCATTCTGACCGCATCATTGAACTTTTTGATCAACACCCTCACATTTTCCCACTCTTTTCCACGGTAGCCTCTGGCATACAATCTCTGTTTTAATAAAGTAATCCTACATATATTGTGGTAACATTTATCATTCTGTGCCTGGTTTGCTGTATTTCACAAACTATCTTTGAATCATATCTATGTTGTCTCAAATAATTAAATTTATTTTTCAGGACTGTATAATAAATACATAATTCTATCATAATACAATAGTGGTTTATTACACATGTGTATGTGTGGTGCATGTGTGCATATCGGTTCCCATGTGGTCACATATATGTGTCTGTGTGAATATGTGGGTGTGTGGATCCCTGAAGTTGGCATGAGGAGTCTCTTAATTCTCTAATTCATTCCCTGAAGCAGATTCTCTCACTGAAGTCAGAGCTCTCAGATGTAGCTAGTTCTGGAGTTTGCTTTCCTGTAAACTGGGATAACAAGTGGGGTTCTCACATATCCAGCTTTTTTGTGGGCTCTGGGAATCTGAATTCTGGTTCTTGTGTAGATGTGTGTGTGTAACAATCACTCAACCTGATGCGCCATCTCCTCCAATTTGCTTTATTTACTTTTATTCAACTGTGTTAAGGGAAATACTTTAAACACAAAATCCCAAAAATACTACAGTAAAGGACTAAGGTTACTATTATATGCTTGTAGTAAATTATAACAATAAAATCCTCACTCTAAAGACTTTGATTACATTCTCTAATATAGGAATAAACATTTTTGTACAAAATTTCTGTCTTATCGTGCTGTTGCAGAAAATGCCCTTGTGGCCAGTTGTTTCTTTCTGTGTTAAGAGAAACAGCCTATACCAGAAGATTCCAGTAAAATTATATGACTTAACTATATACCACACTGTAAAATGAAATAGCTACTATATTTTCAGAGCACAACTCATAGAGCTGTTAGTTATGAATTTCATCATTTCTGAAGAGAATATTCAGATGTTGAACTGTCATTCCCTAATGTAATGACTACACTTGCTCCTTCTGTCATTAATGCTTCTCTTCACTCAATATTTTATGTCCCAGTAACTCTTTAAGAAGTGGCTGGAGAACAAAATGAGTTCATCTGGCATAATTTCATAATTAGCAGTAATTTGAACACAGGTTATTTAAAAAATTGCTCTGTTTTGTCAGTGTTCAGTATTCTGCTCCACAATGTATGAAAGACATCCAATTCAACACTGATGTGATCACATCTACCGCATTGCACATATTCAGATAATGTGCACAGAATGAAGGAAAGATACTTTCTGTTTTTTCTATTCATCATTTGTGACCTCGAAGTGTCAGTTTTCTTTGGCACAAGTCTACAAATTATCTTGTAGAAAAGAAAACATTCATAAGCATTAAACTTATTAATTGGCACTCCAAATGTGCACTGATTCAAGTAAATTGTGAAAGTCAACCAAATTTTCTACTTGAATGAATCAAAACTCTCACTAGAAATAATGTTGGATGTTTTATGAGGGAGGGGGTTGTGTTCCCCGTTGCCGTCCAGCTCCCAGCCCCCAGCCGCTGGCCTGCTCAGCGCTGGTTGCTTGTACCGGAAATAACCACATGAAAACTGTATTCATTTAAACTCTGCCTGGCCCATTATCACTAGGCTCTTCTTGGCTAACCCTCACATCTTAAACTAACCCAATCTTAATAGTCTGTGTGTCACCACGAGGTGGTGACTTATTGGAAGTTTCTAATCTGCATCCATCTCAAGCCGGAGCATCATGGCATCTCGCACACTTCCTTTCTTCCCCGAACTCTGTTCTGTGTACTCCACCCACCTAAGGGCTGCCCTATCAAAAAGCCAAGGCAATTTTCTTTATTCAACCAATGAAAGCAACCCAAATACAGAAGATCCCTCTTACATCATTTCCCCTTTTTCTCTTTAAACAAAAAAGAAAGGCTTTCATTTTAACATAATAAAATTACATATAACAAAACAGTTTTCAAGAATTACAGTTACCATATTTAGATCTATTTTATCTATCATAACAGTGTAAAACTATAACTACAACTATCCATTCTTCAACCCTATCAAAGACTTCAGAAGGATATAATATTACCTAAGTAAACAAGAAATAAGCAACTTCCAAAACTCTACAAGTGACAGAGACATCTTGCTGCCTGTACAGTCACCCAAAGTTCCTCTGTACCGTTGGGGCATCCATCTTCAGTCTATAGGCCCATAGCATCCAGCAGACATTTCCATGAAGCAGGAAAATTTATAAACAGTTCAGTCACTTTCTTTTGTGTCCTGCAGAATGTCTCACAGACTCTTTTATGAATCAGGAACCCTGAGGATCATCTCACCTTTACGCAAGTTCAACAGTTCTCTTTCTGTGGGTTCTTTGTGTCCAGTTAAGCAGTCCAGGCAAGAGCAGTTTTTTGCCCAAATGGCTAGCAAACTCCATAAGGCGCCTCTTCGATGCCCATCTTCCTCTTGAAGTAGCTTGGTGCTGCCCTCGAATTCATGATCCTCCTGCCTCTGCCTCCTTCAGCAAATCCTACCAGCCTGTGCCCCCAGTTGTAGCGATACAATAATTAACCAAGCTAGCTCAATAGGAAAAGGTATTTTAATAAATAAAACGAGGGAAGACTCACAGAAACAGGGAAGTCCAAAGTCCTATCTGATCACAGGACACTGCATGGAATGAGTCAGAGATCACACACCTGTGTTCTCTCTGTTTTCATTACCTGGGGTCTTAATGGCCACACCCAAACATGAGGTGATTGGTTGTTACCCCATCAGTTGGAATCTCTGGTTGCTTTCAAGTATGTTTATCCTAGACCAAAGTTGTTCAAAACTGGGCCTTTCTTCAAAATTGAAGTAAGCATACATTGATCTTATCAATTTTTTGACCAACAATGGGCGGTAATATTTCTGGAGTTGTTTTCACTAGGTCAAGATTTGAGAGAATCTAGTCTTCCATGAGTGAGAAGTTCCATGGTAGTGTTTCTCTGATATAATGCATTTCTTGCTCACTTTTCATTAGGATAGAAGAGATGGAGTGGGAGTAAATATATTTTTAAAATTAACTTATTTGTGCTTTCATTTTAAAAATTGAGAGATTTATAAATCCAAGTTGCAAATTCTGTTGATATTTTACAATGGAATTTATTATGAAAAGAATTGTGTCATTAGAATCTGGTGTTTTTAATGCTTTGCTCAATACAAAGATGAAGGTGATTTATTACAGACTTCAAATCACAACAGTTCCTATTATATTTTCTCATTAACACTACCAATTTTCTCTTTGTTTCTGTATGGTCTCTCTTCATTTAATTCACACAGCAAATCTGATGGCAAAAAATTGAAGGCTGAACCCCATACTCACGCTTTCTAAAAGAATTACATCATCTATAACAAAAACAAATGATTCTTACCCTAGAGGACTTACTTTTCTGTTTGACAGAAGTAAAACTTCAAATACTTGAAATTATTGCTTGCATGGAGTCTGAGGAATAGGCAGATGTATATGGAATAGATAGTTGTTCTCAGCCTATGGGTTGTGACCTTATGGTCAAATGACCCTTTCATGGGGGTCGCATATCGCATATCCTGAATATCACTTGTTCATATTATGATTCATAACAGTAGCAAAATTATATTTATTAAGTAAAAATAAAAATAATTTTATGTTTGGGGTTGCCACAATGTGAGAGACTATATTAAAGGGTTGCAGCATTAAGAAGGTTGAGAATCACTGCTGTATATCATTTGTTCAAGTTATCAATTCTAAAAATAGAATTCTCTAATAAGGTTTACAATAATCAAACACTGATTTCCCACACTCAAGACACAATTAGGAGTGTCTAAAACCACTAGTCTTTTTTCCTTTATATGCCTTCAGAGATGGTAAATCCTTTGCTTTTTTTCTTCCTCTTTTGAATCAATAAATGCAGTTTCTACCTCTCTACCCAGTTGTATTTCTTCCCTGTTTCAGTTCTCATAGCAGTATTTCCACCTCTGACCTCAGTCTTAACTAGTTGAGCATCATAACTAGTAGAGAACAAGTCCTCTTTTAATCACACAGGAGCATTCACTTTGCTTCATCCCAGGCTCCTGAGGATCTGGTACTTTTGTGAAATATGGTAGGTTATGATGATAGTTGTTATTTGACAGGACATGTATTTCCCAAAATTCAAGGATTCTCAATCATACTACAAGACATTTTTTCATCTATGTTTACAGCATCATTATTGGTAATAGCCAGAACCTGGAAACAATCTAGATGCCCTTCAGCTGAAGAATGGGTAATGAAAATATGGCATGACATCTTGAGACTTGCATGCAAATGGGTGGAACTAGAAAAAAAATCCTGAATGAGGTAACCTAGACCCAGAAAGATGAGTATAGTATGTAAAAACTTGTTTCTTAAATAGTGTAAGCCAGATCAAAATACTCTTTTAATTCCTTTTACTGAAAATAATTTTCAAAACATTTTTCATAATCAAAATATAAGAATGAAATGAAGAACATTATATATGCTCTGACCACTTCTAAAACAACTTATGAACTGTGTTTTAAAGAAAAATAGGTAAGTTATCTATGATATTGTAAGTTTTATATATATGGTGAATAGGAAGGTGGAAGCTGTCCTTTTAAACCAAAGACATAGGGAGACATGCACTCCACATTAGGGTAGTATTTCTTCTGTTTATCTGTTTTCTATTGTTTGTGTGATAAGGACATATCTGTGGCTCTTAGGAACGATTACACTGTAGCTATTCCTATCCATGCCGACACTCACAAAAATTTATGAGCTTTCCCTCTGACTCTTCAGCTCTACATTATAAAGACTATACTGACTTCATTTCATTCTTAATCTACAGTGTATGTGTGTGTGTGTGTGTGTGTGTGTGTGTGTGCTGATGTATATAAGGGTGTTGCAGGTACATGTGTATATGCAAATGTGTGCTTGCACACATAGTGCCCAAAATTCAGGACATAGTGTGTTCGTCAATCATTAGTCCAGTCCCATTTTGTGAGACAGAATCTCTCACTAAATCAAAAGGTCATCAATTATGCTAGGTTAGCTAGTCAGCAATCCCCAGGACTTCTGTCTCTGCCTTCCTAGTGCTGAGATTACAAGTGCATGCTGCCACAGATGATTTATCTGTGGGTGCTGGGACAGAACTCAGGTCCTTCTTTTTGCCTGTACAGCAATCCCTGGTCCTCTCCTCAGCTTCAGAAAAATGAAAATTTTCTAAGAAATTAAAGATGAGGTGGTACCATAATTCTTACTGACATTCCACTTTGTCTGTGGAGGTCACATTAAAACCTTTTACTTCCACTAAGACAGATCACCAAAATCACATAGGAAACTTAGTTTAGCTGTTAATAAACATAATTCAAAATCAGTTACATGCTAGTGGACTCTTCTGCAGTTGTTATGAGAAATCAAAATAAATATGATTACTTAAAGAATCTACCTCCATGTCAAGCTGCAGATAAATCTGTGTTTATCCTATTTCTCTAAGTCTTATAGACAAGAGTGTCTTCAAATGAACACTCTTATATTTTTTAAAATGGAAGCTGCATAAGCAGCTCATTATTCTCTTTTCTTTGGGTTCACAGTAATGTAAGGGAAGTAGATAGAACAATATAAGTGCTTGTATGTGTAGGACATGATATAAGATGATGCCCATACTTGTTTCATGTAACTATTGTTCTAATACTGAAGCATGTTCTATTGACACTGCTTTAGATATGACTTTGTTGAGAGGCCTCGATACTAAGTAGCTTGTATTTGTTATAGTATCTTATTTTGTGACATTATCAAATTCCTCCCTAGTATTCCATGTTCCTTCACAAGGTATTTTGTGTTAACAGGTATTCTCTCATGCATGTGCCTGGTTTAATAATGTCTACTTTCTTTTTTTAATCATTTCTGATATTTTTCTCTTATCATATATTTAAAATACATTTTCAACATTATTTTTAATTTTGGAAGTAATTTTAATTTATTAATATGAATGAAAAATGAATATAAATAAAATTGAAAATGAAAGCTGGAAGAAACAAAAGAAAGAAGAGAGAGAAATGGAAAAACCCCAGAGAATTCCTTCTAAGGTGTGAGACAAGGCAGCTCTCTCTATGGTCAACTTGGAATACTTGCCTTTTAGTAAAACACAATTAGCAGTTTCATGGCTGCTAATTTTTCTGTCTAAAATTCTATAACAATTCTGGAAATGTAGTTAAGTTTTTGCCTACACATACTTAAAGACTTTATCTCCTTTTAAACCCATCTATTGTCATTATTCATATCCATAACATTGAATCTATGAGTTGTGTCAGACATATCATATAGCTAAATCTGAAAGGCAAAGTTCATTTGGAGGAATGACCTTGAGTTCTGTGCTCATTATTTGACTGTGTTGAAACATTGCTAGTGACATCAAATATTCTTAATTATCACTATTGTTATTACTGTTACTATTATTATTATACTATTTTGGCTAGAGAAATTGAATTTTTTACATCCACTTTCTAGTTTTCGACACAATATACTGCTAACTCATATTAGAAACAGACACTTCAACTAGAAAATAAGTATCCGTTGGGACTTTTAATTTCTAGTTTTCTATTTAAAAAAAATCCTGTAGGAAATTTTATTATTATTTTATATATTAAATATATAAGATATGTATAATATTATATATTAAATATATATTAATTTATAAATTAAACATAAATTTCATTATATATTTAAGGCTTAAAAAAACTGACACTTTATACTCATTTCCTTATTTGCCTCTGGACTTTCCCTATGAAAATAAATGATGAAACGTCCTTGATTTGTTATAGTCTATGGATAATGTAGATTGGGACATGGTCTTGCCAGTCATTGAGCTGAAGGCAATGATGCCCACTCTGGACATAATTCCTTTTTTACCCATTTGTGTTACAGGATTATATGTGCCTACCTGGTCTTCACTCTTGGTTTTCATGTCTATCAACCATCCCTTATAAAGTCTGGTCTTATTATGATGTCTACTCTAATACCTCCATGAAAATAAGTGGCATCCATTTGAATGTGACTCAGAAATCATAGCTGTTGCAGGTTTTTCCTGAACGCAGTAGCCTTGACCTCACTGCAATTTCCAGGAATTCAGTAAGGAACAGCAACTTTAAGCTATAAAGTCACATTGTAACTACTTTCAGAGAAAAATTAGGGGAAATTTATCTTGTATATAAAGATATGCTATAATTTTATGCAAAGTAATAATAATATCTTCAGTAATTACAGAACTCAGAGGCCCAATACATATTCTGGGATTTGATCTGAATAGAAGGTATCAACTGTTCAAGAAACTTTTGGTATGGAAATCAATAAAGGAGTTACATTTGTAGGAACAATGATCAGAATAGATGGATAAATGGTACCTGAGAAAAGCAAAAAAAAAAAAACCACAAAAAAACAAAAACAGAAGGTCGTATACTTTGGTGTCTAGGAACACAAAGCCCAGGGAGAATTCCATTTGTGACTAGAAGCTCTCTTTCTATACTAAATATAGGTAACAGAAAAAGGTGAAGTTAAAATTAAGTACAGTAGCAATATTGGATTTTGTTGTGATTATATTCTTTTTTTAAAATACACAACTTTTAATTCTTCATTTGTATTCTGGAGTTAGCCTTAAAATGCTAGCTCCTCCTCACATTATGAGGAAGATCAGCTGTAAGGCACCAAATTAACTTAGCAAAACAAAACAAATAGAACCACAAACTTGCAAATAATGATCCAGTCCGAGAAGGAGAGGGGAGGGTCTTGGGCTTTCAAAAAGGCAGTGTATCCTGCCCCATTTTAAGGAAGCAGGGGGAGGGTGGTGGGGTAGGGGGAGAGCGGGAGGGTCTGGGACAAGGGGAGTAAATGTAAATTTTTCTTTTAAATTAAATAAAAATGAAAAAAAAATGATCCAGTCCCTCACCATAGCAGTCAGCTGCCTCAGGACACTTGGATTTATGGGAAAAATGTGATCTCTCATTAATTTTCTTTTCTTTTTAATCTCATGGTAGGGAGTGCAAGCTGACAAAAGGGGCACATTTGCTTGACTTTGGATTCAAGAAGTACATAGTGCTATAGGTATAGGTAAACCTCTCTGCTATTTCTGAGCAGGGACTTAACTTCAATACCTTTTGTACATCTAAATCTTAAACAACAGCTAGCTAACACACAAAATATCCCATGTATGAAAGTGAAAACTCATTTAAAAATGGACAGCTGGTGAAGATTTGCATTTTAGTACTACAACGAAGGGCAACCCCTTCAACTTCATTATTCTGGGTCTTACCTTTGGAAAGACAAGTTAGAGACATTTTAAAAACACGCAGGATTTACAGTGGTGAGTACATGAGATAAATTTAAAGAACTGTGTTCAGAAGAAGGCACATGGCTACATAGTAATAAGATGTCAGAATGAAGCACAGTTTGAAATCTGAGTCAGCACAAATGCAGTACACAGTCAGGCCCTACACAGCAGCAAAATGACAATATTTTGGTACATTTAACCCTTAGGCTAACTATTTACGTGAACAATTGCAAACAACAACAAAAACTATCCCTCAAGAGAAACATGATAATAAGTTCTCCAATACTAAAATGACTCAATAAAAGACTTTCAAACACCGAAAAAAAAAAGGGGGAAAAACCGATAATCTACTTGTTGGAAGAGAATATGCACTGAGGTGGAAGGATTTTTTACCATGGTCAAAATGACAGCATGTCAACAGAACTACTGTGCATATAAATGGGAAAAAGAAGAAGTAACGTTTATAGAAAACACATTCTGAAAATGTTAACTGATTTGCATGCTTACCCACTTAACTCTCACAATGAATATGAACCAAGTGTAATAATAGTCTGTCCTGTCCCTTTAAGAGACAAGTTCCGTCCATGCCCTCCCCTGTCCAAGAGGCAAGCAAATCTTCCTTCTGCTTCTAGCCTGATAGCTCTCCTACTTTTTTATCTCTCTCCTGATGAGTTAGTTTCTCTTCTTCTCTCCTCTGTCCCCGTTCTGTTTCTCTTTATCTCTCTCTCTGCCTCCTTCTGCTCTTCCCCCTTCTCTTCTTCCCCTCTTTCCCTTTCCTCTCCATAACCCACTAAATAAACACTTTCTCTGTATGGCGTGTCTATCTGTCTCTGTCTTTCACCATACAGGGCTCCTCATGGGACCTACTAACCCTCCCAGGTCTCTCACCCACCATGCAGCTCTGTGCCTGGGATCCACTGCCCCTCATCACCTGCTGCCCACTGCTTCCCCTCGGGGAATGGTGCTGTATTTTTTTTTTTTACCATTACACCAAGTATAATTGTTTCACTATTTCCTGATTGAAGAAAAAACAAACAGACTAAAAAAAATATTTTCAAGGTAGCAGAATAAGGAAGTGGTCAAGCTGGAATCTGAGATGGCATCTGAAAGGAGAATTTAATCTTTTTATTAACATCCATCCAGTTAACTCAACAGTTGTACTACTCTGAGTATAATGATTTTATACTAAATTTCAGCCATATTTTATATTCAGACCAAATTGGTAGAAAAAGTGAAATTGTCTTTGTCTTCAAAGATCTTAGAATCAATTTAAAAATATCCCATGTTGAAATAGAAAGTATTACATGGTGTATGTGGTGTTATACTATAAAATACTGTAGGCCCTAACAATAGGGTAGTAGGGTTGAGATTCGGAGCATGGGAAGTATCAGAAAAACTTCAGAAAAAGTTACTAGACCTTCTGCTTCATATACCACATTTTTTTTGTGTGTGTGTGTGTGTGGTGATTTCTGCTGCAGTCCAGTCTAGATGGATTCATGCATTCCAGGGTAGGTGCATGTGGATTAGAAACGTCAGGTAGAAGAAACAGAGATAAGAAAGAAACACAGAGGAACAGGATAGTATTGGGAGGGCAACTAGTGAATACTGAATACTGAATTTGCCCATGTTTAATTTTCATATACTTTTATTCCCTAGTACAAAAAGGGAGAAGAAGGCAGAAGACTACTTTAATAGGACACAAAGGACAATCAGAGCAGTCACTTGCTTCAATACTGGAGACATAAAGCCTCTATTTTCTGAGTAAAACATTTGATGTTTTGGACAGGATATGCAGTGAGTACACCCTAGACCAAGTATCCTGTAGGCACTCCCTACATCAGACCTCCTATTTTAAAACGAAGGACCGGGAATAGGCTTGAATTCTCTGATACACCTCTATGGGTCATCTTAATGTCCAAAACATCAAGTAGCCACACCCTATGTCAGGGTTTCTAGTTTGTAGCCACACCTCTTGCCAAAAATTTTGAAAGAGCAAAAATAAGCTCAAACTCTCTGAACTCTAGTCAAAGTGGAACAAGCTCACATCTGTGGGTCCTCACACTCTTGATGAGCTAGAAACTCAATGATGCCTTCCAGGCTGAATGAGGTGGGCAGAGGCATAGTGTGAGAGGGCTGGGTGACTCTGGGAGGAAATCAAGGAAGTTCACTAAAACTGATCCCTGGGGACAAAGGTGGTAAAGAGCAAATGAACAATAAGAAATTAAGCCAAGAGAAAGGAGTATCAGGGCTTTAATATAAATGATGTCAATAATTCTAGACTTTAAATTCTAGGTAAGAGGCTACTGAAACATGTTGAACAAGATGTAACATCATCACATTTGAATTTTCTAAAACTCTTTCTGGAAATAATATGACTTATTAATTATAAATCATGAAAGAGAAACATGGAGAGACGAACTAGATATCAGAGCAGTTAATTCAAGAAATGATTGTAGTTTGACCTTGGATTGATGACAGCAAGTGGTAGTGAGGAGAAGAATAATCAGAATTATCTGGATGACTGGTATGTACGATATGTATGTACGATATGGTGGGTGGAGGCAAGTGGGAAATAATTCAAGAAACTACTCTAACCAGATGCACTAGTGCATGCCTGCATTCTCAGATCTCACAAGGTTAAGTCAGGAGGAGGATGAATTCAAGGTCAGATCAGCCTGTAATACGTCACGAAACCCTGGCCTAAAGACTGTAGGATGGTGGTCTACCTGCCTTTCCAGATAGCTAACAGTAAAATGAGTCTTTTTTTTTTTTAATGAGTCTGCCAAACTGGACAACAAAAGGACCATGGGACATCAACTCCACTCCAACAAGTATAGGCACTGAGTAAATCTAGGAGCAGGAAAAGGGCTCCTCACTAGGGAAGACCATAACAATTCATCAGTTGGTTAATTTTTCAGTGCCAAACAATCACCACTGAAATCATGCATGCAATTAATGTTATTGACTGCAACAGGTTACATTTAGAAATAAATGCATGCAATAATAATTGATGAAAAAGGAGGTCATAAATTGGAAGGAGAGCTGAAAAGGGTTTATAGGAGAGCTTAGAGGGAGGAAAGGGAAGGTCAAAACATAGCTAAATTACAATCTCAAGATTAAACAAGCAAATATGCTAAAACAAACAAAAAAACGGTTACATGAGACTGAGGATATAGCTCAGTGAATAAAGCACTTGCTGGACAAGCATGAAGACTAAGGTTCGAATAACTAGCCAGACATATCTGATAGCCATCTATAATCCCAGAACTTGAGGGCAGAGACAAGCATTCTTGAGAGCTAGACTAGATGGAAATGGCAGACCTCTGGTTCCATAAGAGAATCTGCCTCAATAAACAACTGATTATTGAATAAATTATACATGTATTATATATAATTATATGTTTTAAAAAACATATATAATTTAAAGAGCATATATAATTCTATATGTTACAATTATATATATGTAAAACCCAAATAAAATATTCTTGTATCTGTATGTGTAAATTCCTTTTAATATAACCTCTGATCTAATTTTTCATACTCTCAATTTTGTTAATGGAATAAGTAAGTATTGAAAAGTATGTAGCTCTATCAATATCACAGAGCTGTTATAAGACAATGCCAGCTGGATAGAATGTTTGAAAGAAAACATTAAAGAGAAGCAAAATGTCACAGTACTTGAAGATGTCCAAGAGTTCTGGAGGTGTTCTAAAAGTCACTCCAAGATAGTCCAAATAATTTATTCCTCAGTGAAAACAGTGGCAAGGACATTTTGAAGGGCAGATGTCACAGACAGGGCACCAACACCAGCTATAGCTTTCACATACTGCCAGCTGTTCTATAAAGTGCTGTCTTGCATGACTAAGATCCTGGAAATGCTGTACAGTTCTCCAGAGACAGCACTATATGCGGTCAGTGCTATTTTTACCAAGTTTATTCAATGAGAGCAAGCAAGGTGCTTCAACATGTTCGTCACATGTGGAGTGGATAGAAATGCAGCTCTTACAGTGTTCTGAGGAAATGTAACCATGAACTTCCAAGGCCAGGGACACAAGGTAAAAAACCAACCAACCATGTTCATTTCCAGTGAGCCTGAATCATGGGTCTTCACTTTGGTCAGAGACTAAGGATTCATTAGGTAAGATGAAGTTTTTCAAAAACTGGTGTATGAAGTATAAAACGCTGTTGTCCTGAAATCAGAAAACTCTACACACACCCCTCAGCCTGAAGATCTGAGAAAAAAGTAAAGCAGCAAACCACTTCAGACCAAAAGGGCACGATCCTGTTTCCAGGAATCCTCAGACTGCACACTCCAGTTGTCTTTAGCAACCTATTTTAGTTTATAAAGATGTCCTCACCACTAGTAGACCTCTTCATTATTGCATTTCATAATATGGACGTAGGTCAATATTATAATCTATGTCATAGTACGTATAATCATACGTCATAATATGGACGTACCACATAATATGTGGTAGGTCAATTTTGAGTCTTTTCACTTTTACGTGAAAATATTCTCTTCTTTTGTTTTGACTTTTATCTTTCTCCTCTGTTGGTTTGTCAAACCTGTAACACATAGCAATCTCTAGGTTCTTTGCTTTTTTCTTCTTTAATTTTATTTAGATAACATTTATGGCTCAGTTGATAAAAGTTTGCTCAAAACCAAAAATATGTCCTTCTCTTTAGCCTCAGAAGCTTTCTGCTGACAGATGACAAAGAACCTTTGAAGACAGTGCTGCCACGTGGAATTTGAGCAGCCCTAGTCAAGTGACTAGCTGGCGCCTCTAAACTATAAGTGCATACATTTGCCCATTGGTCTTTTACTCATGTTTTTGGGTAAAATAGATTCTGAATGAAAATATTTTCTAAAATGAAGAGTGTCATGATGCAGAAACCATTGTGAGAATTAAAAGAATTACATCATGTAGACATCTTTGCATGATGCCTGGCACACCATTAATTATCAATAGATCATATCCATTGCTTCTTCTGTCTCTGCTATTATTTCTCCTTGTCCAATTGTAGTCACTATGTTGCTTATGCCACTGTGGTCTGTGACTGCTACTTAAGGCTCTGCTCCTGGTATTGGTTTATTACTACCATTGCTACTTCTTCTGCTGTTCGTGCCTTTATTTATACTCTGGCTAACACATTTTCTTCTAGTAAGTGGGACATCCAGCCAAACTGGAATTTAAAATGTCTTGTGGAACTGGGAAATACCTCCTTAGTATTCTCAATTCCTCTTAATGACATAGTTAGTTCAACTGGGTCCTCCTTGATCCCTAAATCTTTAAGAAAAAAATTAGCCACTTGACAAAGATACTGCAATATAGTTATTCAGATCAGGGACTCTGGGTCTCTGGCCCTTTCTCTTCCTGAGATCACTCTCTGACAGGCTGATGTCTTCATTAAGGTTTTCCATTAACATGAATATTTGAAAGATTATATAACAAAAATATCATTCAATATTTTACAATGGTAACTAACTCCAATATTGAGTTAGGAAAAGAAGGGTACATGAGTACCGAGAATTGCAGTGATAAACAAAATGTTAAATTCCATTAACAATTCTATAATGAAAAATATTAGGTTTTCTTCTTGTACAAATGTCAGTAGACATAGTGAAAAATAATTAACTTTTCATAACCATTTGAACTTTAAAGTGCCCAGTAATCATTTTTAGGATTTGTTCCTTGTGGAAAGCTCTTGGTTGAAGGAGGTCTTCGCCTACCATTTTTTATACACGAAGACCTAAAGCATGGAGATAAGGCAGTTGAACAGTGCTCAAAATGTAATTAGATTTCTTAGGCTAGAAGCTGCTAACTTGTTGTTAGGCCAATTGAAGCTTGCCTGCCTCCAACAGGCAAACAGAATATAGGGGTCAACATTTATATTTATTAGTGAATCAACACCACTGTTGATAACATTCCAAGTTAGCAGAGCCTGATATCAAACACACATACATTACCCTCCTCTGCACACACATAACACTGACACACTAAATGGACAAAAATTCTTCTGTCCCCATTAATTTTGAACAAACTAATCCTCTGAGGGGTTTTATAAAAAATGTCAAATCACAGTCTTCGTTCTTTTGCAAATAGACAGCACATCTTTGTGGGTTTTGTCTCAGCCTGACCAACCAGTTTTTCCCATTGTGTTAATTCTGGGTGACCCAGATTGACAATTTTAGAGACCGAGCCTTTCGGTGGTACAGCTACTTGCTGTTAAGGTGCCCCTGTAACATCCAAAGGCGACTATTTTTTTGGTTGTGAGCCCAGCCTTTAACGGCTGAGCCATCTCTCCAGCCCAAAGGCGACTATTAAGATACAAAAAATCCAGTATTTTAAGGTTACAAATGTCAAATTCAAAATCATGTGGTTACCTCTATTTTAAAAATACATATCAATGTGATTATGCATTTCCTACACTCCAAAAATGCTCCACTCTAAACTATCAATTCTGGGAGGTACTCCTGAGTGGTAGTACTCAGAGCACTCTGTGAAATTGGCAGTGAAGGATCTCAGAGATAAGGTAGGGAAAGTGGTACATGAAGATTCCTTGCACCATCCATTACAACTTGCTGTGAACCTTAAAACTTCTCTAAAAAATAAATTATTACCTGTACAGATTAATGTGGCCTAAATTCATAGCATTAATACAGTTCCCACTGACAATGTATGACACAATAGTCACTAATGCTTAGGAAAGGGAAGTCTTATCAGTGTGGCAAATTTTTTGACATATTTCTTAACAACAACAAAAATTCCCACTGAGTATACATGGAGTCACTGGATAATCTAACTGAAGTTTCTTACTTGCCTTCGGTATAAGCTACTTACTTGTAATGGGGAAATCTCGTAAAGTTCCCAAGTCTTATTACAGTCACTTGGTTTCGATGACTTTTGTCATTAGTCCCATCACAGGATTACACAGTCATTACTATTTCTCTATTCGTATCATTTAAGCAGTGGTTCTTAATCATAGCTACACTAAGAGTCTGTTGAAAAAGTTTCCAAAAAGTACAAAAGACAGAGTCCCAGACCTAGGGATTATTACTTAATTGACTAGTAATATTTGGTTACTGTTGTTTTAACTGCCAAGATAATCATAAGGAATTACAAAGGGTTAATTGAAAATGTTCCAGAATGGGAGTGCCAATTTTACTTGATTTCTTCTACCTAAAATAAATAGTATCCTCCAGAGAGTATGAAGGAGGGTTCATCTGTATTTCTGTGCTTTGATTGGTTAAATAAAAAAGCTGCCTGGGCCATTTGGTAGGGCAGGACTTAGATAGGTTAGGAAAAGAAAAGAGGACACTGGGAAGAAGACTGGGTCAGAGCCAGTCTCCAGGAAGCTCCCACCGCAGATGGATGTATCTTAGAACAGTCCGGTAAGATCACCACCTTGTGGTGACATACAGACTTTTATAATGGGTTAGTTTAGATGTGAGAGGTAGCCAAGAAAAGGCTAGAGATAATGGGCAAGGCAGTATTTGAATTAATACAGTTCTCCTGTGGTTATTTCGGGCATAAGCAAGCAATCAGTGGCTGAGCGGGCCAGCGGCTGTCAGCTGGGGAACACAACACGAACCTCTCCCTCATAACTTACAACAAGAGTACAAATTATTTAAAAAAAAATAAAGTGAGTGTTAAGCTCCATGAAGTCAACAATTAGTCCTGACCTCTAGTTCTAGAGACACTTTCTGAGACCCGCAAAGTGGGAGTGAACCAACTCTCAAGGCGTACTTTAATTTAACATGTCCTCATGGTACGTCCACTTTCACATGTACACGCTTCTCTCCCTTCCCCTCCCCCTCTCTCTTCACACTCTCTGTCTCTTCTCTCTCTCTCTCCTGGGGAGTTGTTAAGTTTAGTGACAATTGTCTTTACCTACTGAATCATTTCACCAGCTCATACCAGTAAATATTTTATAACAT
Organism: Dicrostonyx torquatus; assembly: GCA_028555095.1. Classification (NCBI taxonomy): domain Eukaryota; kingdom Metazoa; phylum Chordata; class Mammalia; order Rodentia; family Cricetidae; genus Dicrostonyx; species Dicrostonyx torquatus. The sequence continues at coordinate 3,672,518 of JAQHUG010000195.1, forward strand.
ATTCATTATGTCATCAACTTACAGCTTATTGGCTACTTTCTTCAGTGGTGCACACATGTGTAAGTTACCCTAGATTCTATCAATTACCCTTCATCTATGTTCCTGCAAATAATCATATTTAAACTCATTGGTTCACACACAGAGAAAGGAAGAAATTAGAGTATAATTTCAGAAGAGGGATGGGTTTAGCAGGATTGGGAAGAGGGCATGACAGAATAATGATGCATACTTATGGAAGTGTCATAATGAGACCCACTATTATGTAGGAGTAACATTTATTGAAATAAAACATTAAATAAATTTTAGGAATGTCTCTCACCTAATTTTTGGAAAAGTTATTTTTAAAATACAAAATTTTGGTTTTTTAAAGAATTTTATACATACATAAAATATACAAACCCAACTCCTCCCTCTGCTTAACCCAGACCCATCACACAACACCTTAATTCTTGACCTCTATTTTTATAACCCAACAAGAATAAATTGTGCTTCTAATAGAATCATGAACAGTGTGGTATAAATGATACATTTGTGGTCAAGTATTCCACTGACATTTATTCTCTATACTCTGAATAATTGTGATATGTGTGTGTATAATATATATGTATACATGTGTGTGTATGTCTGCATTTTTATGTGTTTGTATATGTGTATGCATGTGTAGATTTAGAAAGTTTATGAAATAGTTGGTTTCCAAATGACTCTTTCAAACATGTTTAGTGTTAATTTTTCCTTTCTTCTTTCCTGCTACATGTTACCTTCTCAATTGTCTCCACAGTTAAACCTTTCTCTTCATCATTCTTCTTTCCCTCTTCATATCACACATTCTAAATATTCAATTTCCCATTGTACAATAAATATCACTTGCCCTATTTTACAGACGGACATCAAAGAATCAAAACCATGATTCAAATGTCTCAAATACACATGACTAGGTAGTGAGAGCAAACACTGGTCACTGGTTTTACCTAAAATACCAAAAATTAGTAAATTAGTTTCTTCACTTGACCATGGAAACTTCAGCCCCGTTACATAGAAACCTTCACTTGAAGAGTTCTTCCGATCTGTCTAGGACTGATTCTTTCTCTCTGTGTATATTCCAAGAAATTTTGCTCAACTCTATAGCATGGCTAAGATCTTTTAAACATTCTTCTTACTTCTGTATCATAGTTTCAAATGTATGTTACAAAAGGATATTAATAAACTCATTGTATAAGTGTAAATGATACATTGTGTCAGAGCAGTCTATTATTTTAGACTACTTTAAGATGCCAAGTAAAATTTAGAATTCAGCTAAAGTATCTGTATATGTATGTATTGTTTTATATATGTACATATATAAAATATACTTTTTATGTATAAGCATTATGTATAAACATAAATATTATATACTTTAATTTGCTACTCAGAAATAAAATGACATCTAGAATATTTAGATTCTTGAACTTCAAAGGCAGTTTTGAAAACCAGATTAAAAAGAAAACAAAAAGTCTGTTTTATAGTGGCAGAATAAAAGCTCTCAAATACCTCCAAAAATGGTAAAAAGAAATATACTCCATCACAGCATTGAGAATTCGAAATAGGAATATTTGCTTTCCAATTCTTCTTTTGATTATTTAAGTTTGTCTACATAATGTTTTATTACCTTATACAGAATATTGTAGCTACTCCTATCAATTGCTACAGTTTAAAAAGGAGTAACATGCGAAATCATCATAAAAAAGAAAGACAAAACGGGTTGGAGCCCTTTCAATTGGCAAAGTAATTTTAGAAGGGGCCAGGCTTTGCCTTCTATTTCTGACACTGCAATACTAGTAGATAAATAAAAATAAAGATAGTAACAAGTCATTGACAGAGTAGAAGCAGTGGCAATGAGAAAGAGGGTGAGGTGAGCAAGGACAAATCCAGCTCCTCTTCAGAGCAGTTTTCATACAAAGGAACGCAGGCTGTCTGATAAGCAAGTTAATTTTAGCCATTAGTAAGTGAGAGAGCTCTGTGTTCTCAGGCCCACGGAGAAAGCTGAAAAAGAGCCAAAGTTTGGCAAACAGAGTAAGTCTTGTTGTCTTTGTATAAGCAGCTCGTTTATATTTTCCAGGGAAGACAGGTTTTTCTTTTCCCCTACTGCTTGGGTCATTAGGAAAAGACAACCTAAGAAATTAGTCTAAAATCATAAATCTATCAAGACATAACATTAAATCATAAAGATGAGAAAAATATTTACTACAGACATTAACTCAGTATAGTCTTTGGCTTATTTCATTAGGTTTATTGCTTGTCTTCCTAGTGAAACCCAATAAGACATTTGAAGGATCGCAGAGCATGAACGTAAGTAGGCTAATAAGAGCACGCCTAAGCGACAGTGTGCCTGTGGACAGTCCTTATTCAGTTATTGAATTATTTCAGCAGGCTATTGACACAGATACTAACGAATACCACTCTGACTTCTGGAATATATTTTATTTTTTCAGATCTACAATGTTTAAAAGGAAAAATAATGTAAATGTAGCAACAACGAACTACTCTAAAGCAGGGGGGTAACAGGAGTTCAATTTCCTTTGAAGCTAAATTGGAAAAGTAAACACATAATAACTGAAATATGCTAGATGCAGAGATGGATACAAACATTACCTGTGTACTGCCCATTTATCTGAATAACTTAGAGCTTGAAGTACATATAGTTTTGAAAAATAAAAAAAAAGGTGGCTAAGTGCAAGTGGTATCTTTATAAGTCTTTTGCTATCTCCATTTTAATAGGATTGGCTTTCAGAATCTTATAAGAAATTCACATTTGGCATTGCAGATGTATGCACTGAGAGTAAACTGCCCATAGTCACATAAGAGTCATAAAATGAAGAGATGAAAACTGGAACAAGACATAAATATGAAGATTTAAGAAAAAAATTAACCTTACAAATCCTAGAAGGCTTTTAATTTTTTCACCCTGTCCATTTGGCAGAATGAAAGTGAGAGGCAATCCTCAGTACTAAAAGAAACTGAAGACATGAATTGATAATTATCAAAAATTGGTAAATGTGACCAACTACTTTATAAATACCTTTCCAAAACATGCTGTGGCTGATGGCTTAGAATGCAAGAGATTGGAGGAGGGCAAAAGCAGTAAAAGAGGCTTTTATAGCAGGGACACAGTTTACACGCTAAACACAAGTGCAGTCATTTCAGCAGGCATGCTGTTATCCATCTTAATTATTGCAATAAATGAACCACTGGCCATCCCATTTAAAAGATCATCGAAGACCGGATGTTTACCAAAGATCAGAAGGAAACGTTTTATGTTAAATTGAAGCAACAGCTAAATTAGAAATTAGGCTGAGAAGCTGATGGAATATTTTTACTGAGTAAACAGAGAGCCTTCATCTTTGAGCACTATATTTATTTGACCTTGCTATCAATAATTTTGCTAAGTTATACGGCCAAACAATACACAGATATGAGACTGGATTTATAGAAAATGTCCTCACTTATTGGCAATAACTAAACAGGAGGGCTTAATAGTGTGCTTTGGCTAGTGACGAGTCGGCTAGAGTCCCAGCGCATAAACAGCACTGGGCCTCCTCACAGGGCTCCTCTCCCAGTGTGCCCAGGACCAGCCTTATCTTCAGCATATGGACAATTCTACAAATGCAAATTCCCCACCTCCAAGCCAGAGATAGTGAATGTGAACTCTAGGGATTGGGCCAAAAAGTCCATTTGAACAAGCTCGGTGGTCATTCGAATGTATGGCCAGGATTGAGAACCACCAGACTAACACACTATAAGATACATAGAAATATGCATTCTTCACTGACCTCTGGCCAGAACCAGCCCACCCAGTACATAGGCTAAATGGCAGTAGTTGCTCAAAATATATTTCCAGTACTGTCAGTCTCATTAGGTATTCCAAGTCATTGTCGGTATTTTGGTGTGCTAGCAAATAAATTCCATTTACAACATTTTTTTTCAGCTGTTTTCAAACGTTCAATCTAAATGATATTTTACTTGCAGTTAGAATAAAATTTCATGTGGGTGAACGATAGAGGAAAAGAAACAGACACCGTGAGGCTTGGGGAGGAGAGAAGTTGTGGTCCCATTTCATTTTAGTCTGACTTGATAGTACAGGTGATTATCCTAAGCATCGTCATGTCATCCACAGGAGAGTTTAACTTCACATTGCTATTTGTACTGTGTGCTCTTTGCCTTTGATTCTATCTCTGCGGATTAAGCCCACAGCAACGGTACAGCATGGTTTTGCCTCTCTTTCGGACTTAACCCGGCTTCACTCATTTAAGTTCATCCCCTTCCCTTTTGTTCTCTACTTGTTTCATTTTTACCCCATACATCTTTTTGTTTAAATATTGCATAAGTACAAAACTGCCTAGCGACTTAATCTTTAATCTAAACCCTGTTGCGCCCTGTTCTCTGCTGTAGTATACTCCAGAGGCTTCTTGAGCTGTTGCTCTCCTGAACATTTTCTTCTTTTTTCTTTTCTCTCTCTCTCTCTCTCTCTCTCTCTCTCTCTCTCTCTCTCTCTCTCTCTCTCTTTTGAGACAATGTTTCTCTGTAGCTTTGGAGCCTGTCCTGGAACTAGCTCTTGTAGCCCAGGCTGGTCTCGAACTCACAGATCTACCTGCCTCTGCCTCTGCCTCCCGAGTGCTGAGATTAAAGGTGTGCGCCACCACCGCCTGGCTCTCCTGAACGTTTTCAAATCAGATCTTAGTCTTACTCATTTTATCCAGCACAGCAGTCATAGTGGCTGCCTCACAATTGTCATTTAAGCTTCTTGCCTTGCCAGTCTTGCTCCAGATTTTCTTGAACTTCTCTTGGACTTTCAGAGAAGGCTAGCCAGCTGTCCCTGCTTCATTCACACTTCATTGGTCTTACCTGACATGCCTGACTCAAGCTGAGGCAATGAGAAAAAGAACCCTTTCCCTGTGAATTTGGAAACAGAATTACCCAAAAACAGGTTGGTTACTGTTTTGAGTCATGAAAAAAAAAGCTAAATTTAAGTATGAATACCTGTCATTTTCCATTATGATGAAGGAAGGATTGTACACAGAAAACTAGAAGATAAATATATAGACAACCAATAGATAAAGAGAATGAATTCTAAAAGGGGGGAAGAGGAAGCTAACACTGCTCCTGCCCTCATTTCTGATTGGGTCACCAGGCGGCTTTCTACCTTCCATAGCATCCCTCACTTACATGTTTCTCATTAACATAACTATGGTGACAAATTATGAAAGATCTCTGTGGAACATGGTCAATAATATCAAATTCACATTTTCCTCGCCAGTTACGAAAAGCCTATTTTCTGCATTAACAAAAAGTGCCACTATATAGAGCAGGCCTGGCAAGGCCATTGTGAGGGGTTCAGCAGAGACAATTGGCTACGTCTGTAAACTATTTCCATAGTATAGGGAATAGCTTGAGGTAGTTTGTATATGGCAGCAGTTGATATAAAGTTGATACAAAGCTGATATAAAGTGGGAAAGATACGGTGTTACCTAAAACCAGTTTTGTTTTGACAGTGAATCTAGATGTGGCTGCAGAAGCTCTGGAAGTGTGGTTCTAAGAGCATACTCTGTGATTCTAAACTATGGAACATTATTTCCATCTGTGCCATGAGGGGTTTGCTACATGTCTCACTTCTGTTGTTTCTAAATACCGACAAGCTCCAGAATTTCCTCTTAAATTCAGGTTTATAAATCAGCATGGAAGGGCGGAGTCTCTGGGAACCTCTGACACCTCAGTAAATGTAAACTGTAACAGCAAGGTGGAGACCTGCCCAGGGACAGCTGGAGGGGAAAAAAACGGAGAGAAGTGTGCGCAGTGGGTATTTATCCGCAACCGTGGGGCAGTGTTTTCCAGACTGGAGCAGACACAAGCTTCAGGACACCTAAGCTGACCTCACCTCCCCTCACCCCATATCCATTTTGTGTATCACGATCTCAGGTGTCAACACGCAGGAAATGAGACATGCATCAGGGGCAGTCGTGGAGAAACAGAATAGAACAAAGCACAGCCAACCTACTGCCCCATACTCTGTACTTTAGAGTGCTAAATCTGAATTCTCTCACCTGTGTTGTGTTTTACATGTAACCTCATAACGTATTTACTTAGTGCACAATAGCTGGCTACTGGCACGGCACTCTTGAGAAAAGAACTGATCTCTTTCGTAAAAACACATGCTCCATTTGCCCGAGTAGCAGTTAGACCTGTGATTTGGACAGATTCATAAGGCCTTGGGACACATGCCGTTCGGCTCATAAACTGAAAGTTTTTTTGTTTTGTTTTGTTTTGTTTTTTTACTCAAATCAGTCCTGCTTCAATACTTGATGAGTGAGGTCAGTTAAAACACCCCAAGATTGTGGTTTACTTCCCTGCAGGTGTTTGTGGCATTTTTAAATTTAAAAAGTATAAGTTTACACCTTGTCTTAATTTTAATATCTTTCTTTCTGATATCATTTTTGTCCTGTTTCTTAGTAGTTTCTTTATAAACATGTTGACATATATTTTAATGTCTAATATCTTTTTAATTAGCCTTTTCCTACCTGTGAACAAAATGTCAGACAAAATAGAAGGATCAGAAACCAGGACAATTTGGAATTCTCAATCCCAAAGTACATTTTAAAAGCATGAAACCATTACCCCAAAAGCCTATCATCTGAGAGTCATTTCATGAGTGCTTTTTCTACAAGGTTCAGAGACAATAGCCACACAGAGACCAAGGCACGGTGGAGCCTCTCTGAATTCTGTGAGTTATGTAAATGTTTCATGTGAATTTAAAATGCATGAAAATCAACACTGTTGTCCTGAGAGTTTCTAGATGTCATGGTGTTTAATTCAGCTACGCTGCTCTGGTGAATCTCGAGCAAAGAAGAGAGGCATAATATTTTTCCATGTTTTAAGCAGTAACTTAGAACAACAGAAATATTTCATACTATAGATAGTTAAATTTTGAAATAGTGTGTGTTGATGAAAATGGCTCAGCAGTACATTTTTCTCTATATCCACCGTGATGAGGTGAATCCTTGAAAACCCTTAGGCTTGCTACACTTTTGAAGGGCAAGGTATCAAACTCAACAGAAAATTATTACAACAACAATATTGTTAGTATTGTCCTTTCTTCCCAATTAGTGATTGCCTATGTTTGAATGAACTTATGATTGTGATTTGAATAATCTGAATTGAAAGTCATACTTCTTATGGAAATGAATAGTAGGTTTCTTTTATTTTTAGATGTTATGATTTTCTGTGTGCTTTTGTTTATTATATAGAAATACAGCTCTAGAAGGTACTAGAAAGCAAATAACCCCCAAACCTGGACAATGTATCTTGTTGTGTAAATAGTTTATTGTAAACAATATCTCTCAAACACTGGCTCTCAGAATATCTTAAGTTAGGCACAAGATTAAACAATATATTTCTTTCTTTTTTTATTATTACAAGAAAATTTTACATTTACTCTCCTTGTTCCCGGCCCTCCCGCTCCCCCCCTACCACACCGCCCTCCCCCTGCTTCCTTAAGATTGGGCAGGATACCCTGCCCTATGGGAAGCCCAAGGCCCTCCGCCCTCCATCTCAGTCTAAGAAGATGTGCATCCATATAGAATAAGTTCCCAAATAGCCAATACATGCAGAAGAGATAGGTCCCAGTGCCATTATCATTGGCTTCTCAGTCAGTCCCCATTGGCAGTCACATTCAGAGAGCTTTGGAAATCAGTGTGGCGGTTTCTCAGGAAACTGGGAATCAATCTACCTCAGGATCCAGCAATACCACTCTTGGGAATATACCCAAGAGATGCTCAACTGTACTACAAAAGCATTTGTGCTACTATGTTCATAGCAGCATTATTTTTAATAGCCAGAACCTGGAAACAACCTAGGTGCCCATCAATGGAAGAATGGATCCAGAAAGTGTGGAATATATACACTTTAGAATACTACTCAGCGGAAAAAAATAATGACATCTTGAATTTTGCATGCAAATGGATGGAAATAGAAAACTCCATCCTTAGCGAGATATCCCAAACCCTAAAGAGGAGTATGGTATGGACTCACTCATTAGTGAACCTTAGCCATTAACAAAGGACATTAAAAGTATAGCTTACAAGCCTCCAGATGCCAAATAGCAAGGTGAACCCAAAGAAAAACTTATATAGATTTTCCTGGAAGTCAGAAGCAAACAAGATCGTCAGACTAAAGTTGGAAGCGCGGGTGTGGGGATGAGGGTGGAGGTAAGGATTGGGGGTGAGGGTAAGCGAAAGGGAGGGGGTAGAAGGGAGAAAGGAAGAAACGGGGAGAGCCTGGGGTTGTGGGAGGGTGGAGATGGAGGAAGGGTGGATATTGGGGAAGGGAATAAGATATCTACATTAACGGGAGTCAATTTAAGATTTTCAAGAGACTTGTCTCTAGAGGGGATCCCAGGTATTCATAGGGAATTCCCAGCTAGGTACCCGGGCAGCAGAGGAGTGGGTGCCTGAACTGAACTTGTTTCATAGTTACTTTATTGAATATTTCAATCGTCACCATAGAAATTTCGCATGATGGATGGAGATAGAGCCAGAGACCCACATTCACACCAGAGCAAGGGATTGTGCTACCTAGGTCCAGTGGAAGGGCAGAAGGAGGGAGAAGATGAGCAAGGACGTCATGACCGTGAGGGACTGGCCCACCAACAGAGTCAGCGTGCTTGATCTATTGGGAGCTCAACAAATCCAGCTGGACAGGGACTGAATGAGCATATGACCTAACCGGACTCTCTGAAGATTAAACAATATTAAGTAAATTTACTTACATCAGGAATTATCAGAATTCAATTGATTTGAGAATTGTTGAGTGAGTGAAAGCATGTGCCATCTACTAATAGATTTGTTCAAAGTTTAATAATTAAGATTGCATGAATTTAAGAAAAATTCTCTACAAATAGACTAACAGAAACTTATAAAATAATCTACTCCACAAAGCATGATCTGCTACTAGCCTCAGAAATCAAGGAGAGCGAAGATTGGAGCCCCGTTTCCTCAGTTTCCTCCCAAGTCCTTTTCGTACCATAGCATATAGACTTCTTACATTAATATATCTCTGCTCTACTGTTCACAATTTGGTGATATTTTGTCAGTTAAATGTTTATGCCCAAATCACTTAACCCATCAATCAAAAAGCAATCTAAGCAACCTCATTTTACGTGACTGATATTTAAATTCTATAAAAATGGAGAATGACTTTCATTCTGTCTGTAAGTTGATTATAAGTCAGAATGTTATCACATGTCTTAGGAAAGGAAGGAAAAAGAATTAATAAACAAAAAAGTGTATAGTTGTCACAAAATCTTTTAAAAAATCATATATACTTTCGTGTCCTAGTTTCTTAATTCCCATTAAGTTCATTAGTACTAGAGACAATATAGATGTCTACAGTTTTGGTGGTACTATCTTTACAATAATTTTGATATTAGTAAGTTAAATAATAAACAATGAAATACTATAATCATATGAAAGAGTTCAGAGTGAAAAATGATAGTTAGATATTCTCAGGTATCTTTTTACAGAGATAGCCATAACTATTTTGTGCATTTGGGGGAGTATGAGCAAGCAGACAGGTAATGAATTTGTTTGTAAATGTACCCCATTTTTTGTTTAGTATCACCAAACATATGCACATCATTCTGCCACTCTGCTTTTCTTACTTTTAAATATTTTAGTAAATAAAGACAAACATATATTATAACAAAACAAAATTATAACAATAAAATTTTCAACTTTGTACGGATCCCCTCTTTTTCTATTATGGGTTGAGTACATTGAATATCTAACCTTTCTTTAGAAGGCCTATTATACTAAAAGATTCTCCTTAAGATGTTAATAACAATAGAAGCAAAAACAACAATAGCCAGCAATCCAGCCTTTTCCTGCTCATGTTCACTTTGCTAATCACTTTCCAAACATTATCTCACCTCGTTCTTTCAACAAATGTCTCCAGTAAGTGCTATTATTCTTTCCTCTGTGCAGATAAAGAAATAAACCTAGAGACAGCATGGGGACCTGCCAAATTATGTACCTTGTTTTAATTTTTTTCTTTTTCTTTTCTTTCATACGATCTTTAATAAAGTTATTTCACTCATATTAAGTAAGTTTTATTTTTATTGAAAATGTTTTTTATACAATATATTCTGATGAGTGTTTTAACTCCCAGAACCTCCGCACTTCCACCCCAACCAACTCCACACCTTCTTCATCCCTTTCTTTAGAAAACATTTGACCATGAAACCGCTTGAGTTTAAATCCTCAATAGTCAAGAGAATCATAGGGTGTGGTAAAAAACATTTGTAACATAATCATTAAGTTAGAAATGAGCTCACGCTATAGACCAAAAGAACAAGCAAGAAATGCATGTTTTTTTTCATTCAAAAGAAGTTCTTAAGCAAATATTTCTGTAGTCACAAAGATTTAGGTTCAATGGCTCAAAATCCAAGAAATATCTGTAGAATTAGAAATTGTAATCTGTCATTATTGCTGTTTTATCATAAATAATGGTGCCTATCTTTCTTTGAAAAGCAACAAACTAAGGGACTAGCTTTTGCTTTCAGCAACTACATGCCTTTTATCTGTTAGCAGCCATTTATTTCCCTTTCTTCTCCAGGTCTCCTTCCTTACAGACATGCATTCCATATGTTTAATCAATCAGTTGTGTAGTTCTTTTGCAGGCCAATTCCAGTTTCTGCACAACTTCATGTAAACTGTAAAACATTTAATAAAGCACTATACTACAGTCTTACGAAAAGTTTGTTTAGCAAGACTTAGAAGCACATGTCAGTAAATGCAACTCTAAAGCACTGTGCAAGAGGATTGCCCAGACCAGCTTTCTGCTGCATAACAAGCCCTTCTCTTAAGCAAAAAAAAAAAAAAAAAAAAAAAAAATCATAAAAGAAACCTAGTTTTAGCAAGGCATAGGGGAAAGCTTGCTCTGTTCCTTGTCTAACCTAATTTCACACTCTGCTTGTATCATATTTTTTATTTCAATGTTTCAATTATTTTATTTACGGTCCACTATCACTGGGGATCTCAATCTGCAAAGTGTTACATGGTTCGCTCTTAATAATGCATAGTTATGAGGACAAATAAGGCTCAAATAATACGGAACAGAGATGATGAAGTGATTATTTCTATGTGGCAGCGGAGCAAAATCACACCATTGTCATGGAAGAGAGCCAACTGTGCTGCAGTCTAATATAACCATTGAACGAGTGAATACTTAAGAAGCAAAATACACAGTGACTAACCCAACTCCCATAGAAAGCTAAGGCCAAGTCTTTCGTTCCCTCTTCAATCTTCCACGTGACTTCACCATCAGTCACTGAGTAGCCTGAACCATTAGAGATGCCGCAGTGACCAACACTCACTTTAGATGTTAATCACTGAGCAATGAGGTGCATGGGATGTTATCATAAGAACAGTTTCTAAGTTTTTCATTTTATTATTTGTAAAGAAACACTATTTGATAATATGGATTTGTGGTTCTTGAATATGCACACTAGTTCGGCAGTTAAGTCTTTAGGAGATTCAGAACCCTGGAACTTCCAAATGAGCAAAAGCTAGCAGGTTGGGCAATATTTTCAGAAGGCAAAATAAACAACCAAGAAGAGGTAAACAAAAGAAGATCTTAAATTTCAAGCGTTTGAGAAGGTTCCATTCTTTTTTTTCACCTTTTCTATATTTGTGTGTTTGTGTGTGTCTCTGTGTGTGTGTGAACAGAAAGGATTCTTTTTTAAGTTTTATTTCCGCCTAACATTCCTGTAATAGTCTCATTTGAAAACAGCTTGAGTGACTACGCCCTGCCACTGTGGAAAATATGAATTACCCCTATGTTATCCTATGCACTCGTGGAGAGATCATCAACTTTCTATTTTAGAAAGTTAACTGTGGTAAAAATAAGAAACTATAATACTTCATCAGCTTCAACTATCATGAGTTAATATGACTTTAAGTACAGGCAGATTTAAACCTGGAAAAATAATGCTGCTTAGGTAATTTGCTCAGACTACCTTTGCTTGCTTTGGAGTTAAGGGATAGAGTTTGGAATGAAAGCTTTGAAAACTGGAGATGTTGCTGAGCTTGCTGCAGCATAGAATAGTATCAGTTTCTACCTGTCCTTTCTGCATAACTGAGCCCACAGTGTGCTTACACATTTGTGCTCACAAGTGTGCTCACACATGTGCTTAGCTTAGAGAACAATAGAATTCAAATTTCATGAAACTCTGAGTTTGAAAGAAAAATCCACCATTCACCAGAAAACAGAGACAGATGTTTGTTCTTGGAATACAGGCCAGTGAGGAAGCAGGGTCTAAAGTCTAGCAATAGGAATCATGGGAAATAGAGGAAAGAAATAAGAATATAGATTGCAGAGGGGAAAAAATCTGGACAAAAATTCAGTGTGAGGAGTAATGTCCTAAACTCGTAAGAATGAATTTAATTAAGTTCTACTTATTGAAGAGGGATTTCCCTCTGTATGCTTGATTTCAATTAATGAATTGGGCCTATAGCCTATAGGGGGACAGAACTAGGCAGGGAAAACTAAACTGAATGCTGGGGAAAAGAAGGAAGAGTTCAAGAGAAGCCAGGTACCCCAGGCGGAAACAGATGCTGGAACTTTAGCTGGTAAACCACAGCCACATGGTGATACACAGATTACCTGAAGTGGGTTAAATTAACATGTAAGAGTTAACCAATAAGAAGCTAGAGCTAATGGGCCAAGCAGTGATTTAATTAATACAGTTTCTGTGTCATTATTTTGGGGCTGAGCAGTTGGGAATGAAATAAGCTACCTTCCTCCAACAACTTATGAATAAATCCCAGAAATGGAGCCTGTACCTCACCTGGCAGGGAGGAATACTTGAGACACTGCACAGCTAACTCAGAGTAGACAAAGGCAACTGTCCTAACCAGACAGTCCTAGTGGCAGCAGCCTTTGTCCACCTATCTATCCTGTCAGATCTAAGGTTATTGTGCAGTAAAAATTAAATATCATCTTTTTGGGGAGATAAGACTCCACTGCCTATCCCAAACAAGCCTTGTACCTAATCTTCTTCCACAGCCATTCCTGTACTGAGACTGTAAGAATTACCAAATATGTCCAACTTTGGGTATTTTCTGAATGTTTGTTGACTGGTCATCGTTACAATTCATTTGCAAAACATGACATCAATGTTTTTCCAACTTTTTTATTGAAATGTATTTGAAAGGCATTAATAGTAATATGTGTTATGTGCCTAAGTGACTGACTAAATTGCTAATGAAATCTTTCACTCCAGAAAGTCAGCCTCATAGGCAGTTACACTGTCTATGTATGCAGATACATACACACGCACAGATTGACACACACACAGAAAGAGAATACAAGCTAAAACTTAGAAAAATAGAAGTAATATCAGTCACTCATTGCCATTTTAGAGCATGTGCTACTAATTGGAAACAGAAGTATAGTTACTTTGTCTTCAGAAACCAAAGAAAGTTTTCAAGACTATTTCTCAGTTATAGAACTATTTTATGTTAATCTGTATTGATACTTGAAAATAATTAGGCAAAAGTTTCATTTGTTTTCCACTTCATTAGCATATCTTAGATAGACTAGGACAATGATTTTGCTCTTATTTTATTTTGTTAATTATTTGTTTGAGACAGGTTCACACTATGTAGTGCTGGTTCACCTGAAAATCTGTAGGCCAGGGTGACTTCTAATGATTAGAGATTTGCCTGCCTCTGTCTCACAAATGCTGGAAGTAAAGTAGTGTATAAGTTTTTTTTTTAAAAAAAGTTGTTTTATATTTTCTAAATTCTAAAAGAAAATGAAAACTGTTCCATTTACAGTTATTTTGTATTCATATAAGAATATATTTTGTTATTTAAAATGTGCTTCTAATCCAGTGGGATGGCTCAGCTAGTAAAGGAATGTGCCACCCAGCCTGTTGTTCAAAATTCCATATTGAGGACTCACATGATGGAAAGAAAAAACTGATTTTTTCCTGTTGTTCTCTGGACTCCATGTGTGCCACGATATATGAGTTCTCCTCTAATTAAGTAAGTATAAGTCTCTAAAATTATGTCTCCTTTATTATAAAGAATTGAAATTTTGACTAATTCAATTACACAGTGGTACAGGTACCGGAGAAATATAAATCAGAATACACTGAATAGAGAAAGATTATGATGTCATTGTCCTTGTCTCCAGGAAAAGAAAGACTCTTGAAAAAAAGAGAAACAAGAATAAATAAACAACAAAAATTAATGAAATAAGTTTTAGAGCTGCAGAGGACAAGAAGAGCCTAGGGGAGCTCTGGGGGAAGTCTTTGGAGGTAGACTAAAGATGGAAACACAGCTCATTCAGTTAAAGGAGGGTGTGTGGGAGGATTGGAGGAGAGAGGTTGCTAGCATAAGACAGAGGCCAGACATGTGTGTAAGCAATCCAGAGAATGGAAAGGACATGGCATATTTAAAAATATAGCTCCAAATGGGTTCCAAGGAAGACTGTGGATGAAAATAGTAAGAACCCCAAGGACTAGAAAGCTCACATTTACCCTGACTGTACAGAAGAGCAATGGATGTATTGTAAGCAGGCAGTAGCCCTCTGATGGCTACAGACAGGATTTGACTATAGGGAGGTTAGAAGGGCATTCAGGAGAAGTCACACCATGCCTGTTTCCTTCAGTTTCTTTTATAGTCACGTCACTGGGCTGCACTTTCATCTGTGGAGTGGACATACACCAGAACTGGCAGTTTCCTAATTTCAAAGAATCTGTGGTTCCTCTTCTTTTTACCAATGGAAGCATATCAATTATATTTGGAGGGGAAAGTTTAAAAATGAAATGTATAAAAAATAGTCACCTTTATTATGACCCTATGTTCACAGCTCAGAAGCCACATTCTGACATTCTAACCCAGAATGGAAGACACCATGATATGAACACTTGCTTTACAGAAGTCTACTGTAAGACTTTCAGTGGTGACAAAAAAAATTCTAAATTTTCATGCCAAAACCCAAGGAGTATCTTTCATCTTAATCCAATTACAAAGTAAGCAGATAGGGTGAAAGACATAAACGGAGTGAAAATACAGTTACATCTGTGTGAATTAAGGGAGCTTTAGAGAAAAAACGAAAGCAAGCAGATTGTGAGCATATGCCATTTCCTTGTAGAAATCCAGAAAATCAGAAAAACGTCAGTTGTCTACTAGTCAGGTAAATATATTCTAGTTTAATATTTATACAGATTATTAAAAAGACATGCATTATTTTTGTCAATGGAAATAAACTCCATCTTCACGCATTGTTATGTCTTTGTTATCTACTACCTGTGGTAATTTACTCTGATAATTTGTTGTACACAACAAAACCTATTAACTGAGTTGAAAAATGCATAGTTAGTGTGGGAAAAGTTGTTAAATTCCAGTAGTAAAGGAGAATCATGTGCCATTCTTATTAGAGCCTTATTACTATTCCTGAAAATGGAAGGCAAACCATTCCGAACAACTGAAAGTCGATTGTGTGTCAGACATGGGGGATGGCAGATGAACTCAATACCTTCTTGAACAGCCACATCAAATAAAGTTAATAATTATCATCCTCAACTTACAATGAAAAAAACATTAAAATGATGGGAAGCTACCTAAAAAAAAATATGAGAAAACCACCTGCACACAGCTGCCATTCTTCAGTTCTTTAGGTAATGCCCAGTCTGGAAGCCATGAGTCATGACTGTTGCAAGTACAGGATGGGTTTTAATACCAAGTGTTTTCACACAACCTACAACAGGAAGCTGTTGCTTAAGGATTTCTTAAGTTCTAATGATTGGGTCAATCCTTGACTCTCAACTACCCCTCCCTCTCCATTTTACCATTTTTTTATGGGGGACATTTCTTATCAGCAAAGGGGAAATAATTGAGCCAAGTCTGCTTCATAAACAGATACTTATTTTATATTTTAGCACAATAAGACACACGATTGAATTTTGCACTTCTTAAATAACATATTTGAGCTGGGCGGTGGTGGTGCACGCCTTCAATCCCAGCACTCGGGAGGCAGAGGCAGGCGGATCTTTGTGAGTTCGAGAACAGCCTGGTCTACAAGAGCTAGTTCCAACGCAGGCTCCAAAGCCACAGAGAAACCCTGTCTCAAAAAACCAAACAACAAAAAAAATAACATATTTGAGTACTAGGTTACCATCCACAGAGAATAAGTCAAACCGGTTATATATAAGTATAAATGTAAAAAAATTTATTTTATTTTTCTCCTTGATCTGATATCAAAAAATACTATCCTATGAAGAATCTTGGTTAGCTCTATAAAATATAAAAAGTTATCTGGGCAGTGATGGCTCATATCTTTAATCCCAGCACTCAGGAGATGCAGGCAGATCTTTGAGTTAAA
>JAQHUG010000195.1:3696500-3711188 GCA_028555095.1 Dicrostonyx torquatus
GCAAGGGATTGTGCTACCAAGGTCCAGTGGAAGAGCAGAAGGAGGGAGAAGATGAGCAAGGACATCAGGACCTTGAGGGACTGGCCCACCAACTGAGATAGTGGGCTTGATCTTGGGAGCTCATCAAATCCAGCTGACCAGGACTGAATGAGCATATGACATAACTGTACTCTCTGAATGAGACTGCCAATGGGGACTGACGAGAAGCCAATGATAATGGCAGTGGGACCTATCTCTTCTGCATGTATTGGCTTTTTGGGAACTTATTCTATATGAATGCACATCTTCTTAGACCGAGATGGAGCGGGGAGGGTCTTGGGCTTCCCATAGGGCTGGATATCCTGCCCCATCTTAGGGAAGCAGGGGGAGAGCAGTGGGGTAGTTGGGGAGCAGGAGGGCCGGAAACAAGGGTCGTAAATGTAAATTTTTCTTGTAATGAAAAAATAAAGAATTTCTCTTCAAATAATGAAAGTATTACATAACTCAGTAATTTCACTTTGAAAAAATATTCCTTTCAACATAATTTTAATAAAGAAAAGTGTCCATAGGAGAATGTCTGTTGTTCTATTTACAGTAAAAAATAAAATAAAATAAAACACAGGAATGCAAATATCTATCTCCAAAAGTGGCGAAATGTTCATCACAATGTCTCAATATAACTAAATGCATATTTATTGTTAGTTTTAGGGGAGGTGGATCAAATGTGTTGATATGACAGAGTTTCTTTCTCTCTAAACTGTGCTGATAAGAAAAAGGAAAATTTTGAAAATATGGATCTACTGAGTCCTCACTCCCTCTAAAGGAGGGAAGTGTGTGTGCAAATAGCTGTCACTGTGTGAGTAGTTGAATGAAACAAGTTTTCTGAGCCTCACACTGGCAAGTAAATTAGCAGATTGCAGGAAAGTAGGAAGCAATGTTCAGAATCCCCCAGGGTCTCTCACAACTTTCAGAGTTTGTTTTCTTTCACTAACGATGAACAGATACCACTTTTCTCCAGTAAGAGCCACATCCCTCACTCCTCCATGCCCCCCAACCCAACCATGCCCCTGCAGGTCTCCTTATCTCTCCCACTCTCTGACCTATTGTTTTTGCTTGGCTCCTCCTTACACATGCTTCAGGTACCACTGCTAAACCATTTCCAAGTTTATCCTAACCCAAACCAGACCCAGCTCCTGCCCTGTAAGCTGCTTTTTCTTTCTTGGCACACCTAGCAACGTCCCCTTGCTCTAGTTACATACTTTGGCCAAGTTTCTGCTCCCCAGAGAACCCAGTGCTCTAGAGATAGCCTCCTAGATATCGGTCCACTTCCTCATCCCAAAGCACAGCACTTTGCTGTGCAGTCTGAGGACTCGGCAGTTACTGAATGCTATATATGTTGAGTAGTCATATGAATTTTAAATTTGGATTGGCCAACAATGTGCCCTTTGACTGGTAACAATTTTTTTATTTATAGGTCCCACAATAATCTATGCCATTCCAAAGCATGAGTCTGGGTCTCAGTCTCATCTCTCCCACATGAAACTTTTCATCTTCCTATTCTATAGGTTATGATTTTAGGAATAAGAAATTACTTCTAAGGGAAGATACTGGTAAATCCCTGTGTGTGCATGTGTCTCTGTCTGTGTGTCTCTCTTTCACACACACACACTTTCTTTTTGCCTCATTCCTTTGTTTTTTTACTATGGATCTAGGCGAGCAAACTCACTACAGTATCAAGCTATATAACTCTGTCTTTCTTGTGCTCAACAAGGATCAAGCTCAGACCCCTTGGTAAAATTACAGTAGAACTGATATTTAAATTTTAAAGTGTTAGGAATATGGACTTTTTTAGGATGACAAATGTATTTTTTATAGTTAAGTGCTGTAAGGTAAACATATAGACAGAGCAGATAGTAATAATTACGTTTTGCTAGTCAGTTCTCTGCTACTATAATAAAATACTTGAGATAATTGACTTACAAAGAAAAAAGGTTTTGAATCTCAGTTCAGAAGGTTCCAGTTGGAATTCAGTTTGGCTCCATTATTTTAGATCTGTGTTGACACAGTACTTCATGGCAGGAGTATGCCACAGAACAAACTGTCTACATCCTGAGCTGGGGAGAAGAAAATAAAGGCAAGGGGGTTTGGATAGAAAGCTACTTCATATTGGTGCCTTCAATAATTAAAGGGCCTCATACTAGGCTTCTTTTTCCAAAATGCCATCACTTAACAGTGCTGCCATCCTGGGGACAAAGTCTTTCACATACAATCTTTTGGAGGATATTCAACACCCAAAATAGAGCACATGGTTCATATAACAGTTGTTCAAACTTCATTCCAGAAGCCAAAGAGAGGAGTCTGAAGATGAAAGTTACAGCACTTGCCTGGTGTACATAGGGCCTGAGTTTGATTCCCACCAGCACAAATAAGAAAACAAAGACATAAAAATTTTGAGTGACTCTTTCTAACTTCAACAGTCCATATACTAATGTATTATGGTTAAAAAAATGAAGTGAGATAAATTTGAGACACTGCCATATAAATAAATCAATCAGTCAGTCAATCAATCAATTATCATACCCAGTAGAATCTCAAGCATACTCTATGTCCATCCTGCCTTGGTTATACCAGGAGACATGGTTACCCTACTAGTAACGTACTTATCGATCTCAGAAACACTGAACGATAACTAAACATTCAGTGCAAGGAGCTCTCACAAAGCACACTACAGGTGTGTAACAACTACTACCTGGAGAGTGCTGGATGACTGCATACCAAGACGGCTGTTGTGTCTTCTTGGTTCCCTTCTGCTTCTTCAGGCAACTGTTCTTTCGATATGGTTATATTTTCTAGTTCAGTCCTCAGAGAGCAATACTACACCCTTAATTCAGGTTTTTTAGGAAGAGAAATATGTCAACTCATGAGTTGGGGGGTGATGCTACATAGAAATCTCTGTATGTGTACTTTGTGCAAAGAAGAAAAAGGCAGCTCAGCAGCTTACAGGTGTCAAACTCTTTGTAGGACTGAAGGATCAATAGATGAAGTTATGTGTTATTGTAAAAGTTCATGTCCAGTAAGAGCCAAGTAACACATATCTTAATACAGCAGGGTAAAGGCCAAGCACAGATAAGTACAGGGGATGGTAAATGTCAAAACATAGCTTGGTTATTACTATGATGATTTTCTATAAAGGCAGACATTACATCTAAGTAGCTATAGTTTGAATGAGAGAGCCTAGAATCCTGAAATCTACTCACAGGAATAAAAAAAAAATCTGTTTCTATCTGGATAAAAATCTGTTTCTATCAGGTTAGGCATAAGTCAGTGGGACAGTGCCTGTACACACCATGAAAAGCACTTGGTTTGATTCTCAGCACAGAGGAAAAGTCTCTTTATATTTATTTGTGAAGTGAGAGATCTTTGAGATTTATGTTCCCAAAATGTTGAACTGGAATGGCAGTTAATGTCTTAAAACAAACTTAGATACCTTCTCCATTGATATCATCACAATAAAGTAATTAGAAACCTCTTTTAATTTAATTTTGCTCTGGTATTTATAAATTTTACATTCCCGGTTGCCACTGTTTAAAATGGCCTTGAAATCCACGTACTGCTGTGTTTACTAGGAGCAGGTATGTAAATAGCCTTTGGGGAATCAATCTACCAAGTTGCTAATCCAGTTTATATCAAGAAAAAGGAACTGCTTCTTTATTTATTCACAGAAACTCATATAAAATAATGGGACAAGCTTGCTAAAAAAAAGTGGTCACTTAGGGAAGGGAAAATCTTACCCAGTCTGTCTATCTAAATGATTGACATGTGACTGGACAAATTAGAAGATCAGATGAAATAGTATGGTTGTAGGATGCTTGGCTTGTAACTGTCAAGAACCTACCATATTTCTATCTGAAAAGATTCTAAACCTTAATTACATCTAATGATGTTTTAAGTCTTATAGTCTTACTTTGACCAAGATTTCACCACACTTTTTGGAGAGCCATAGAAAACAGAGATGAGAAAGGAGAAACCCAATGGCAGAAGTTAGACACCCAGTTTTGGAACCATCTCTTCTCCATATGGCTTGATTTCATTAATTTTAAATAAAATCAACGTTTAGAAGACCAGACACAGGCATGCTCATTAAGGAACTCAACTTCAAGTCATATTAAATAATCCTTTAATTAGAACTGGTATGCACTGCATGCAACTCTGATTTTCCCATCGATGCAATGGGTAATTGAGAACTTACTAGATAAATAAGAAGAATCATTAAGAGCTAATTTCATTCTTGGAGCATATACTACAAAAATGGGCAATAATAATAAGTTACCATAAAACAATGGCTAAATATCATAGCATATTTTTAACTATTTATTTCTAAAAGTATACTACTCTAGTGAACAACAGAAAGTAAAAAAAGTGAGATTTTTCATTTACATAATTAGCTGAATGAAAATATTTATAACGCTAGAAATATGTAGCACTTTACATAGAGTAAGAATACTTGAATAATTGTAGACTACAGCTTTGTAAATAGCATGGAACAGCCTCTTCTTGAGCACAGAATGTATACATATATACATACACATACATATATATAGATATACACATACATATATATGCATATATATTATGAACGTATTAGAAATGAACACATTTTCAGTCCTTTTAGTTCTTGCTGAAAATAAAATGAGCTGTAATTTGAAAGTAATAATCAACAAACATTAATTTATCACTACTCCTAAGAAGATATTTTTGGTAGGTTTTGTTATTTCAATGAATGATGTAATTCTTTGTGCGTCACTAAAGTCTTGTTCCTGCAATGGCATGGAGCTGTGTGACAACTTCACAAGGGAGAACAAAATTAACACTTTCAAGGGACTGATTCTATTTGCCCGTACAAAGGTATAGGTGCACTTTTATTTTTAAAGTGGGGAGCCTGAGTGGCTCTCCTCTATACAAATGGGATGCATCTACTTGAGTTATAGAGCTCTTTGATATTTGATGCTAAACAAATGGTCAGAGCAGAAGAGGTGTGTCTGGACTAGAAGGTGTGATGATCACAAAGCATTCAAAATGCTACCTTAAAATACTGCTGTTTCACATGAAAAAATGCTTGCAACTTGGTACTCAGTTTCAGTAAGATCTAAATTTAATAGCATGAGAATTGGGGACATCAGAAGGGGACTAAGATAAAGGCAAAAAAGAAGCATTTTTGGTCCCTTTTAATAAAACAAAAAAAGTGATAACTAAGTGGACTAAATCAAAAATATTTTGTGAACAAGATATTAAAGTTTTTAATCTAGCACATCTTACTGCTAAAAATTTCCAAAATGAATTTCTGTGGAAGGATTAATCTCACTATAATCAGAACCATGAATTATATAAAAGGAAAAATTTTGTGGATGGGAAACAAACAGGGGCAGAACAGTAGCTCTCAAAGTCACTGCATTCTTGGAAGCAATAGGTAAGAAATTTTACTCTGAATAACAGCTTCAATATAAATAGTACTTAAGACTACTGAGTAGTCTCTTGTTGGCTGCCTACTTCACAAGTCGATGAAATACATACTTCACATGTGAATTTCTAACACAAAAAAGTGAGCTCGAATATCCTAAAATGCCAGAAAAGTTGGGAAATAACTATGCAAAATAGCTTGGATTTCTATAGCTTAAAATGACATGAAAATTTCTGTGTTCTATTCCTTATGTCATACGAGCACCATTAGGGTTAGAAGAACAAGTTCCGTTACACGAGCATTTTAGTACTGGTTGGCTTATGCCTAATTGCAGAACTACACATGCAGTTAAGAGTGAGGCAGATTGCTATTCCATCAGGCTTCCCCATGGTCTAAAATCTTTCTCGTTCTCCTTGGTGAATGAGATGAACCACCACCACCACTGCCACCACCCACACACACCTCATTTTGTTTTGATTGTCCTAATTGGTCCTGGAAGAATAAATGCAACACATTCTCATGAACTTATAGAAGGAGAAAGTTAGTAATTGGGATACACACTGAAACCTTCTTAGCAATACAATTCACACGAAGTTTGTCCAGAATGAGAATATAAGAAACACATTATTGGAAAATGATTCTGTCCGTCCAAATGTTTTTACCTCAATTCAAGAAACAGTGTCTGAACCGGAGGAAATCTCAAGGAATAGATTCATGTCCTCCCCATTTTAACATTACACAAGGAGAAAGCTGACGCCCCAAAATGTTTCTTGTCATGTTTGAGTGCCCGAATGGAGACGTAGGTTTTGAGCCAGGCCTAGAAAAGCAATCTGTTGCAAGCAGTACTCCCATTACATTGTAAATTGCTATTTGATTAAATAAATCACATAAACAACCGTGTGTAGTGCTTAGGAAGCAGTGTGTAGTCGTAAAATTAATAAATTTTAATAATCCCGTGTGAGTGTTCTGAAAGGAGTGTTCTGAAAGGATGGCTGCTTTGCCCCCCAAGAACTGATGAAATAAACTGATAAGCGTGGTACCCCACTGAGAACAGCTTTTTGTGTCCTTAAGTCTTACAGTGAGACTTGTATCCTGAGAAATGAAGAAAATCCCAGAGAGGGCTGTGCTCAGCTGATGCAAGAGAAGAAACAGTTAACTGCCATGCCCCACCTCCTTGCAAACAACCAGGGAAAGCTTTCCTTAAAGCAGTACAAAATGTCACCACAGGCTGACGCTCTTTCTGCAAGAATAATGAGACTTTTGGTACCTAGGATGCTGAGCACACACTTCAATGCCTTTATCATATTCAAATTGTTGGTGGAAGTCTTGCCTCCCTCTACCTTCAAAACAGATTGTACAAGAGGCCTAAAACATATGGGTGACTACTGCAGCGCCGACAAGTCAAAAGACCTGGAGGAGCAGCGACTGTCTCCTGGCACCTGATACATACTGTTAAAACTGCTCCAGAAATGAGGTGGCCAGGAAAATGAGCCCCAAGGATGAAGCTAGGCAGTACCTCACTCCCAAGACTTCTCTCTGCAGAGGACACTGCAGGAGGCGCTCTTCCAGTCCAGGACTCATGGGAGAGCCCGAGCCTTCGAACCATAATCTCACCATTGAAAGCACACAGACATTCCATGGAGAAGTTTGCACAACGTCAGCGCTATCATTTTGGGGGAAATAAGAATTTTGGGGTTTGTGGCTTGCGATCCTGGACCAGCAGGCGCGCTCCTGCGGGAAAGCGCACAGCTGGTGACTTGGACTGGAGCCTGCGGTGCAGAAAGAAAGGCCATCAGGTCTGAAAGCGGAACCTCTCCCCTCTTGGCAGTTCCGAGTGAAGAAAAACCTGTTTTTCGACGGGACCAACTGAAAATAAATTCCAGCGCGACCGCATGAAAGGTTAACTGCTGTGTGTTGCAGTCCAGGGGTGGAAGTGGAAGTGACAGTCTCGGAACCTGGATTGAGGGGTTTAAAACCAACAGCCAAGAGCTGAGATTGGCGTGTGTATTATCACATTTCACAAACTGGCCCCCAAGCTCCCTACTTGACTCTTTTCCTGGGTTCCAAGATGCCCTTCCCCCATCCTACACTGGGATCCAAAAATAAAGTGAGACTACATTGTGCAAGATAAGAGAGGCCAGACGCTCATCTTCTGAATGCTTTCACTCTGCCCTACCTGTCCAGCGCTACTCGGGTTTTAGGGTCCCCGCCTCTGAGCTTGAGATTGGTCACTGATGTCTTTCCCAGCCTCAGAATCGGTAAGCTCATTACCTCACCCAGAAATGCAACTTTGATATACAGATATGGAGAAGGCAGCCCACACACATACACACACACACACACACACACACACACACAGCAGCGGCTCTGAAATCCTGAGGATCTCAGGCTTCTGCGGTCCTGTGGCTTCCTTACTTTCCTTTCCTTCCTGGGAAAGATTCCTAGCCTTTAAAGCCTCTTCAGTGGCTTCAGCTAGCCAACACTGAAGTGGTGTACAAGAATAAAAGGTGCGAAGATGCGAAAAGAAAGTGAGTCCTGTTTTTCCTCCTCTTTGATATAAAACGAGAGAGAGAGAGAGAGAGAGAGAGAGAGAGAGAGAGAGAGAGAGAGAGAGAGAAGCAGGCAGAAGGCAAAATAACAGGGAGTATTAGTTTAACCCCCAGCTAGCCCCTAAATGGTGGAAAATCAAAACTTCAAAGGGTTAGATTTAGGGCTCCACGGGGAAAAGTACCTGCCGCTTGGGTTAGCGACTGGGACTATGGCTGTCAGCCTGCAGGCCAGCTGGTGGACGCCAGGGCTAGGGATGTCCCCTAGGGTGAGAAAAGGGATTCCCCGCAAGATATTCTGGTTGGTGGGAATTTTGCCGTCTTCCTTCAAGGACTCAGTGCTGAGAACTGAGGCGCTATCGCTGGGTGTGGAAATCAAGAAATCCCTCAAACAGGGCTCACAAACCTGGCTGCTAACCCAGACCACACTGCGTGACTGGGCTGCCATCAAGCCTACCCTCACCACCCACCACACAATGCAGCTGCTATTCGAGTGTGTTAATTTTCCCTTCCTTTCCAAGATAGTCAAAGTCCTCCCTTTGCCCTACCTTCCCTCTCAGGTCTTACATTATCATCAAGAGGAAGTTACTAGGGGATTTATCATGACAAAGTGCAGGCAGTTATTTCTGTTCAAGCCAAGCAAAAGGAAACTGCTCTGGGTTCAGTGACGTGGACTTTGACACTCAGAAACTGGAGGGACTTTGCCGGGGGAGAGAGTACAGCAAATCCTAGGGGCTCCTCAGCCTCAGCTAAGCCTCATCCAAAGTTCCTGGAGATTTTTCTCAGTGCTAGCTCTCTCTGTCCAAACTTGAAAAGACCAGTCAAGTCTAAAACGTGTGACACAAATGACTGTTTCCAGGGACAGGTCCGTGTGCCCGCGCGCCTTATGGCTCCCTTACTTTCTCAACCACGCGCTAGGACGCACAGTCCCCAGGTCACCCAGGGAACCGCCCCCGGGCCACAACAACAGCGACAATCGCAGTGCTTGCTCAGAGGCCATTGCTTACCTGGTCTGAGGACCGCGGCGGGGATCAAGAGGCAGAAAACCAGACGGCAAGAAGGGGACACCTTAGGTGCCATATTCCTCCTCCTCCTTAAGGGCCACCCACAAAGTCCACGCCGCAGAAGGGGGCGTCGTCCCCGGGCCCACTGGCCCGCTCGCTCGTGGGTCCCGACTCAAAGGACGGCGGCGTTTTCCCAGACACACGGTCCCCGGGGGATCGTGGCGCTGCGCCGTCGGGTCTAAGCCACAGGCAACTTTCCTCCACGCGCAACCCGCAACTCCTTCTTCCCTCTCCACGCCCTCCCTCAGTGTCTTTGGCTGCTCCTCCCAGGACAGGCGACCCTTCAGAGACGACGCTTCAGTAGTCAGTCAAGGTAAACGCGGTTCTTTTTGGCTGCTTTCTTCTGCTAGTTTCTCTTCCTGCCAAGGAGAGGATAAGAAGAGCAACGAGAGTCGCACCGTCCACGGGTCACGGGGACCTCGGAGGGGTCGGCGGGGCAGCGCCTTGGGCTCGCACCGTGGGTCTCCTCAGGTGGCAGCCGCCGTAGTGGCTGGAGCGGCGGCAGCTGGAGCAGTGGCGGCGGCCGCGAGCTCGCTCCGGCTGCTCTGAGTGGAGGACGGGAAGGCGTGTGTAAACTGCCTGTCTCCTCCTCCTCCCGCTCCTCCCTCCCGCCCAGCTTCCCTGGCGGCGGCAAGGAGCAGGTGGTTGGAGCGCGGATCCGCAGCCTAGAGGCGCTGCAGGACCGAGTCGGAAACTGAGCAGAGCTGGCGGTCCCGGGTGGGAGGAGAGCATGACGCCCCTGCCCCCCAACTCCCGCGCTGGGGTGGGCGGGACTACCCTTAACTCCGCCTCCCAAGGACGCACCCGCCAATAGGGAGCGGGCTTGAGAACCCCGGCATAGCCGTCTGAATTCACCGTGGACTGGCTCTTGCCATGGGGTTCTCAGCGCCCCCAAGACTCACAATCTGAGACCATCTGCTGTCCGCCCCGCCTAGTCACATAGCTGTCTTCTTATCTCCGGAAGCCCAGCTCTCTGGCTTCACTCCTAGAGATTTTTCTCCTCGGTGACGATACCGCCTTCAGCTTCTGTGGAGTTGTTAGGGCAGCTCCGCGTGGGTGAGGAGAAAGCCTTTGGTCCTCTTGGACCAGGACTAACGGGGTGGAAAAGAAGGAAACAGCCACTTCCTTACTTCTCTAATTCGCCTTTCTTCTCTACCCCTAGTCCCAGCTAGCGCACACATCCTCAAAGCAGATCATTTAGACAAGTATCCAGTACCAAAAAGTCAGAAGATATTTCTGCCCCCCCATCTCCCTCCCAGTGAGAATTAGGACCCTATACCATACTATACTTTGCCACAAGGATTTCCTTAATGTCCCTTTTACAAAGGTGTCATGTTTATTTTTAATTAGGAGCCGATTTTAAGTTACAAAACAAAATCCAGAGTTACTTGGGTTAAAAGCCAACTCCTGGTCCCTTCCAGAAAGCCAGGCACCCAGCAGATGGGCATGCTTCTCCGGCAATTTCTAATGCTTGAACCACCTCCCAGGCTTAGCATCAGGAAACTGTGCCGCTTTCAGTTCAGGCAGAAAGCATGAAAGAATATTTTCCTCTAAAATACCGGGGTGGAGCTGTTGGGGCCCTAAGTGGCTCTAACTCAGGAATGCGGGATTACAACTCTTATGCTGGTAGCATAATAAAATCCTGGTCCCTGAACCACCCCGCGAGGGCATTAAATAGTCTTTCGTGCATCCACAGGGTCATCCCCTGTGAGATGCAGAATGCATCTCAGGCAGAGAATGCTAACTAGTCACACAGAGCTCAGTCTTCAAAAGGCTGGGAACCACCAGCTACCTGCGGTGGAGATGGGGGTGTTCCAGTATGCAGGCAGAAGCTTCGTGCAAACACACACACACACACACACACACACACACACACACACACCCTCGAGCACGCAAGCGCGCACACAGTCATCTTTGTGAATTCTTTTCCATTCGTGCTTGAAATTATTAAACTCCATCTTCGATTGTGATTTTTTTTTCCCCCCCAGAACCTCTCCATCTAGTTCTCCCCGCGTTTACAGTATTCTAGGATGGATCTCTTATATTTTTTTGTCCTCTGAAAATAAGTAATTTTTCCCACACGGTTTTAAAATTTCCATTTCATTTGCATCTTATGAATCAACAGGAAGGCTACATGCTAGGAGGCAAATGCCCCTTAACTCTGTATTCCATGCACAGAGCTAAACTGCTGGCATGCTCCTGGGAATCCTGCTAGATCCCTTGGGACATTTTTCTTCTAACTGCAGCCAGCTTTCAGTTGGATGTTTTAGTACAAATCATGCTGTATTTCTCCTGGATCTTGAGACAGACTATTTTGAGGCGAAACAGCACGTTATACAGTTGTACAAATGACAAAAGGCAGAAAGTCTGATCTGAAAAAAAAAAAAAAGTCTGATCTGGTTCTGACATTGCCTGATGCGCATAGTCAAGTCAACCTCTCAAAACCTTGGTCTCCTTACTTGCAAAGGGGATAGCCATTGTTCCAGGCTCACTGGATTGGTTATTGTGAGCAAATGAGCTCACACAGGACACTGGTCAGACACAGTAGAAGATGATGGGCTTTAGGGAGTAGAGAGAGCCGAGGGAAAGCTCTGATTTGCACTTAGTGAGTGACCTTGATCAAAAATCAGCCTCTCACAATTAAGTTGTGGTGACACATTAGCAAGTCACATTTAAAGATACATCAAAATGTATCAATTGCAGAAATTAAATTTCTGCACAGAATTCTGGAAACAGCTGACTATATATGCATACATGTAATATGCACAGCAGACTTATGCACATATGTATATATATATATATATATTTATAGTCAGTTGTCTTCAGAACGTCATTGTCATTTAATGAGGAATATGTTCTCCTGTAGGAAAATGTCTTGGTAAACTGCTTGGAATAATTATTTTAAAGACCATGGTTTATATATAGCTGGGATCACAAAACATAATAATGGAATTGTTCTGTGTCAGATAAATTAATAAAATATTAAGATAGGAATGTAGCAGAAGGATGTGGTATGAGAATAAGACCAGAGGAAGAGGCAAGATCTGAATGTATTAGCAGGAATTGGAGATGATCAGAGGCCCACCAAATTATCTCAGCTAATTAGCAACTTTTGCTGAATGCTCATGATAGAAAATCCCAAGCAATGTTTGTGGAATCAGTAAATACTATTCACCCTCAAAAAAGTCTCTGTCGGTGTTATACTTACTAGAAACTGAAGACCGAACAAGAAGTAGCTTCCTCAAGGCTTCACAATAACTTAAAGCAACAACAAAGCTAGAATTCTAGACCTAAGCCTCTGATTCTAGTATTGAACCCCTATCCATCTAGCTCACTGGATTTGTGTTACAGTAACTTTATACATTTGGGAATATGGGGTCTCCACTTAAACATAAAGTCCTCCATCTTCTCAAACTTTTAATAACATCTCTACAGTCAAACATGTTTTTCCTTGAAGAAATTAATTAGACAGCAAACACTATCTGGTTGAGCTGTGAAGTCCTGCATGAGAAGTGAGGGGTGGGAAATGATGTTCATTCATGAATAACAGCCAAGAGTCAGAAGTAAACAAGGGAGTGTGAATTCCAAAGCTATGCAGCAGGGAGGTGTTCTAGATTCTTTTATTTTGTGGTAGTAAAATGCCAGCCACAGAATAGGAAGAAAGGGTTCCGCTAAAACTTAGAGGTTACAGTCCCTGATTGCCCAGAAGTCAAAACAGTACTTCAGAGAAGCCAGCTATATCACATCTATAGTCAAGAATAGAGGAAAAAAACACATTCATGCTTATTGCTCAGCTGGATTTCTCTTTCCTTATATAATTCAGAAACATTGCCTGAGGAATAGTGTTGCCCACAGTAATCAGGGTCTTCCCTCATCAATTAACAATAATGACAGTACCTGGGTAGTCATTCCCACAGGGCAGATTAATATAGACAATCCCAAACCTAATCAAGACAATCACAACCTAATCTAGATAATGCCAATCTTATCTAGAGAATCCCTCATCCCTCTTCAGCATTCTGCTAAGATTATTTTAGGTTGTGTTGAGTTGATAATTAAAATTAGTACTATCATAAGAGAGAGTTTGTCTTTCAGAATCTAGTAAACAGGGGCTGAGAATCTCCTCCCTCATTATTAAGAGAGAACTTACTAGCTACATCGACATCAGGGACACGTTTGTGAACATCAAGAATGCCTAGCATCCCAATGATATTTGTCAGTTTGGTCTTGGTTCAGAGCATTGGTATTCCTTACTGCGAGAGGTAAAATGAAAAAAATGCCTATCCAGGATCGAGACATTTCATGTTACCCAAAACATAAGAAAAACTTCGCATCATAGAGCACAAAATAATTTATCATCAATCAGGGTTCTATATTCAAAGAAGTGATCTGATACGAAAGATGTTTCTTATTTAGTGTCTACTGAGATCATAACTCAACACCCCGCTTCCAAAGCTCAGGCCATGATCTTTTTTCTTTTAAAGCAAACCCCATCATCCTGTGCCAAAACTCTCTGGTAAGTATGTACTCATTTAACAAGTAGGGGAGACTCCCTACCCCACCCCCGCTGACTAATCAAAACTGTTTCTTACTGTAGATAAAATTTCTCCAGTCTGGAAACTAGAGAAACTTATTCCCTACTTTAGTATATCAGAGTGGTATCTTTCTATATTTTAATCAAAGATGTATGTTGCCCAAAAGTAGACAATAAATTTAATGAATGTCCTCATAAATCCTATTTGTGAAAGTGTATTTCTAGGTGTGTGATGGCTAATTTTTATGTCAACTTGACACAAGCTAAAATCATCTGAGAGAAAGAACCCCAACTGTGAAAATGATTCTAAAACATCAGGCTATACTCAGACATGTAGGATATTTTTTAAAAATTAATGACTGATGTAGGATGCCCTGGTCCATTGTGGATGGCAACAACCCTGGACTAGTAGTCTGTTGTTGGAATTTCTGTCCTGCCCCTTTTCCCGCAGTCATTAAGTCCCAAAGAAATCAAATAATTCGTAACACTCTTAAACTTAGTTCAAAGTACAAAGTCTCTTCTGAGATGCACGAAATGTTTTAACTGTAATTCCACTGTAACATCAAAATCAAAAAGCAGATCACATATTTCCAACTTATAATGGTTCATTATATACATTATCATTCCAAAACACAGGGAAGGAAGCATGAGGAAATATTGGACCAAAGCAAGACCAAAAACCAGCTGGGCAAATTCTAAACTCTGCATCTCTATGTTTGGTGTCAAAATACTCCACATCTCCAATTCCATTGAACCTTTTTGACTGCAATACACTTCTTTGTCTTGGGATGGGTTCACTCATTATTAGCAACACTCACCAGCAGCTAGCTCATGACTCTGGCATCTATAACATCTTGGGTTCTCCAAGGCAATCCAGGCTGCAAATTCTCAGCTTCACAGAATGGCCTTTTTACCAGGCCTCCCTGATAAATGCCTGGCCTCAGAAACTGTCTTAGGCTCAGAGGAAACTTCCATAACCCATTTCTTCTATCCTTAACTCTAAAGCCAGAACCACGTGGCCAAAGCTGACAAGTTCTGCTGCTTAATGGGGCTAGAACATAGCCCCCTTGTTTAATTAAATCTTCACCAGCTTTTTGTTTTTCTTTA
>JAQHUG010000195.1:3719276-3733665 GCA_028555095.1 Dicrostonyx torquatus
TTTGCTCTGGCTAACTCATATCTGAATTTAACCCATTTCCATTAATCTATGCCTCGCCACGAGGTTGTGGCTTTCTGGGTAAAGTTCCAGAGTCTCTCTCTGATGGGACTAGATGGCTTCTTTCTGACTCTGCCTTCTTCCTCCCAGCATTCAGTTTAGTTTTCCCTGCCTAACTCTACACTTTTGCCCTATCACAGGTCCCAAACAGCTTCTTTATTAATCAATGGTATTCACAGCATACAGAGGGGAATCACACATCAAGATAGTATCTCTCACTGGCTCAGAAGTTGTCTGCCTGCCTGGACTAGCCCGCGAGCCCTTGGGATTGTCTTGCCCCTGCTTACCCATACTGAGATTATAACATCGCTAGTTTATTTTTTTTAAATGTGGGTTTAGTGTTTTAAATTTAGCTTCTCATGCAATTTTTGTGAATTAAACTCCAGCACCTATGCCTACAAAGCAGAAATTTTACCAACTGAGCTGATTCACCAGACTGTGGGTGCATTTTAATCTTAGCACAATAGCATGACAACAGCAAAGTTGTCATGAGGGTCAACAGTTCTAAAGGACACTAATGTATGGAAAGTAGTTTCAGCACAAGAGGTGGCATCAGTGATTCATCAGTGGTTGATTGCATGACTTTAATTCTCCTAAAGCTCATAGGGAAATTATACCCTTCAAGTTAGAGGACTTGGGCTAGAGATGTAGCTCAGGGCTAGGATGTGTGAGATCTCCAGCACTGTGAATATAGTGAAGGGGACAATGAGTGCCCTTAAGAGGCCTTCTTAATCTGCATGAATTCTTGTGGGCTTTCTCCAGCTTTTCATTCTCAAAACACTTAGAAGTCTTAATGCCAATATTCTTTAGAGCACATATCTTTTATTTTTGTGTTGTTTTCATCTAAGAGCACAGTCATTTTAAATATTTGTACATGATATTTATAACCATATTTGTATTACTGGGTTCCTCTTTTCTTTCTCTAGAATTCTGCTCATAATAAAGTTGTCATCCAAAAGAATAAAAAGGCACACACACACACACACACACACACACACACACACATATTCTCCTTTGTTTGTCTCTAAAAACAGAACAACAGAAGTCTGTGCTGGAATAATTGTACCTTCCCAATTAAAGTCCAGTGAAAGCAACTCTGTGAAACTGGAAGCATTTTTACATTCTTGCATCTAGTTTTATCTCTGGCTCTCTTCGGTTTCGCATGTCAACATTCTCTCATGAACTCACTGTTTCCCAAACATACCATGGCAGTCTTTCTCAACCATGCCTTTGCATATGCGATTCCCTCAGCCTGAAACATACCTCCCACACTCAAGTCTTTGTTTGCTTGAGATGTTTCTACTCATATTTCAAAACCCACCTCCCATGTCAATTTGTCTTTTAAGCCTTTCCTGATTCCCCTAGGCAATGTTAGTCATTGCTGCCTCTGTATTTCTACAGCTCTGGCACTTAGCTCTTTGATATATTTATCTGTTTACACGTCTGACTCCTCCACTAAAACAGTGACTCCTTAGAAGGGATGTGTCACAAGCCTGGAGTCAGACTGTCTCGTTTACAAACACCTGCATCAACACACATTAGATATATGAGTTTGAGACAGCTGCTCAGCTTCTTTAATCCCCAGTTTTCTCACCTATAAAAGGGACCTAATATCCTACTGGTCTCCTAGGATCCTTGTAATAACACAAATGACAAAATAAATATAATACTCCCACCCAATGCTTGACATATATTCATGAATATTAATGGAAGTGATGATGACTCTGCTGGAGGAGATAGCAGGCAGGGCAGTGGGAGAAGAAAGGTGATGCCAAAGAAATCACATTTATATTTTTAGCCCCTGGACCAATTCCCACTGTCTGGCACCTAAGAAGTGTTTGATGGATGCTTATAGAAAGAGTGGTTGGTAGTACCTTGTGTGACCTTACAGCAAAGCCAAAATAACTAAAACTAAATCCTTTTCCATATCAGAGTCAACAACATTGAATTAAAGTTGGAATGTCAGAATCATGAGGGCTGTGGAGAGCAGGGAGTAGATGAGGAAAGGAAAGGCAGGAAAGAGAGGGAGAACAGAAAGAGTTATTTAGGGGTGCAGAAGACTGCCCATGGCTTGCTTTTTCAGAGTTTTGGCTCAACATCTTGGTTTCATGATTGTTTTTGTTAGCAGATACTAAGGTAGAATTTTTGTTTGGTTTGCTTTTTTTTTTGTTTTGTTTTGTTTTTTTTTTTGGTTTCTTTTCTTTTTTTTTGTGTGTGTGTGTAGTTTTATGTCTTGAAAGTGACTGGCTTTAGTACCAACTTAGGTCTAAGTACATTCAAAGCTAGTCTTCTTTGAAGTCCTATGACAGCCTGAAGGCAAAACAGCAGCTCAGTCAGGTCATGGAATGAAAGGGATAGCCTTGAAAATCTGTGTACTTGTGGAGGGAGGGAGGAATGACTTCATCTATACAAGGGACACAAACAATGGCTCGAGAATTCATTTGAGAAGGGACTTCCACGTGAATAACATACAAAGAAAGGATTTGGGAAGACAAATACCTAATACAAAGGGCAGAGCAACTGAGATAAATTCATCAGTTAAGACCAAGGCTGGATTAAAAGAGAAAATGAACAGGGGGATAAAGAAAGTCCTACTGTCTTAATTTCAAAGAAAAGAGCATGCTCACTGTTTAAAAATTACCAAACCAATGTCTTTAGGCAAGTTCTGGCAGATTCCCTGAGGAGCTAAGCAAAAGGGAGGAAAACAGAACAAAACAAAACAACAACAAAAACCAAAAGCAAAACCAAAATGTGTTTATCATTTTTTTTCAACAATGACAAAATGGTTCTCCACTCGTCTTTTCTGTACCCTGTTCCTTAAAAGGAACCTTTCCTCAGCATGGAAGGCCACAGGCTAAGGTTTGTTACTGCTGATGTTTGTATTGTCTTTCATGCCCAAAGCCCTGCATTGTTCTCTGCCCAGTGTAGTACTGAGCTTCCCTTCAGCAGATCAGAATCTCATTGAACTGGTTTCCAAAGAGGCAAGCAAACTGACTCGGCTGCCCTGTTCTGTTCTCTTGACTTTCCTACTCACAATGGCTCATCTCTGCCAGCCTTTCTCTTGCTGTCTCAGCAGCAGGAGGAAGGGAACCTGATATTTCTGTACAGTTGTCTGTGTCTTCAACTGTCCCTCCTCTTTCTCTTCTTGATGACTGAAACCACTCTGCTTCATCCAGGAAGCAGACAGAGCACATGGCTTGGTCACATGATGTGACCATGACTGAATCAGACAGTGTCTGGCAGCTACAGCGCAGCATTTAGCATTGCTCTTAACAATGACGAGGCTTCTTGGGAGGCTGGGTGAACTGCCTGTCTCGAGAGTAACCATGTGTCCTGTCTCATGCAGAAGACAACATATCATGGTATGGACTACCAGCCATCCAGGGATTTCATCCCTCAGGGGAAAACCTACAGTCTGCTTTTCTAATCACAAACCTTTGACCAATCATTTTAGGGAAGTGGAGGGGTTTACTTAACCAAACTCACAAATCTGCTAATCAAAACAAACGAATGGAGGCCTTCCCCCCACACACACACTACGGACAAGGAGACGAAGGTTTATCCAGATTTCAAATTTGTGCCTGGGGATGCCCTTTACATTAAAAACAAGACCAAAACAAAATTGGAAAAAAAAATGTTATCTTTTGGATAATCTTCTCTCGAAAGGACCATTACATTTCAATCTATATCCAAAGCTACCTGAAGGAGACACTCTTACTTTCTATAGAAAGGAAATTCTCAGGAAGCAGAAATGTGAAACTCTTTTAAGGCTACCATTGGAACCCATTCTCTGGGAAAGTAGAGACAAGACTGAAATACAAGATAGTATGGATGAACTTTCTTGTAAAGCAAAAGACATGTTCAGTCTTAGGGATTCTGGGGAACTGTTTTAAATTTAGGTGAGAATTGTTGGTCGATGCATAATTGATACATAGAAAAATTATTGAGCTGATGCGGGAAACAAAATTATAAGAAATCCTTGGGCAATATCTGAAAAGGAGCATTTAATTCTCTGTCACTCAAGAAGAAAACAGCAGTTCTGTTCTCAAAATGTGTCTGCATTATACAGTCAGACAATAAAATATAATCCCCATCTGAGCTATTAGAGTAAGGCTTCGGGCAGCAGTTGGGATTTTTACTTGGTTAAAGCAAATAAAACACTCGAGATGGAATGAAATCTAACTTGTTGAAACTTGGATTTGCAGAAATATAAGACAGCATGGAGAAGATGAATTCAGGTGGAAAATGACCTTTTTATTATGTTCAGGGAGGCATTAAAATGTCAGGAGAATTGCAGAGAAGAGATTTATTACCATAAGCAGAGTTGACAAATTCCATGTTGTTGGGGCTTCTGGATATAGAAGGAAAACCCCACATTTGGAGAGGTGAATGAGAGCGATTTGCTAGATCCTCAGTGATCCAGGGAGGCTGAATGGAGAGAAAACATGTCGCCCAGTTCTGCTCACAGGCTTCTGGGAGCTTCGGAGCACACCATTCTTAGTTTCAACCACAGACAAACTTATTCTTTTAGTCAGATAATCGTTCTAGATGGGTTCTATAAAATCAGAGTTGGACTGGGCCCCATGTGTATATGTCCTTACACCCAATAGCAGAATTCTCTATCCAATTTTGTATCTGCTCCTGTGTTCATGATGACATATACCACTGATCCAGACATTAGAGGCAATTTTTGGAGAATATTAATAATATTAATAATTAATAGTAATAAATTAATAATAACGAAATGCAATGTTTTATATTTTTGAAGGCCATGCCCAAGTTCAGTGGCTCATTTGAAGCACAGCTTCATCTCAAATGACAAGGAGGGCTAATATTAGGTTTTTCGTTGCAGAGATGAGGAAATGAAGGCAAGAGAAGGGAAGTGACTCGCCCACCATCCTCTTCACATTGTGGAGAGACTTTCACGGTGCTTATGACTCATAAGCATGAACTACACTCACATGGTTTCAACACATCCTCTTTTCTAGACAGCTTTCCTTCATTTCTGTTCAGATAACGTAGTTAAGCTCCTATCACAATTCAGCGGTTTTTCACATGCATTCGCCTTCTATGTTTTCTCATCTCATGACTGTCTTATCACAGCTTAGTTTTTACATGTCTGTGTAGTTTGTTTGTATGCTTTCCTGATGCAGAGAATATAATTAATGTCTGTAAAGACTGATTTTTGAGGAGTAGGGAGGAAAACTTTGTTCACTTCATTTTCCATAATTCCTGGGAAAGTGTAAATATTTTGTTCACTAACACTCATTGCTTCTTACCTGAATGCTCTCATGAATGAATGCCTAAAGTTTTCCATTTAGATTTTATTACTATCCTCTTGCTACTAATTTTTAATATGGAGGAGTGTTAATTAACTGTGAAAAACAATGTCCTGAAGTAAAACTGTTGCAGGACTTTTGACACTTGATGGCAAAAGCTATTCCTCTCTTAGTTCCTTCTTACTTGTAACAAAACATGTGACTCTTGGAACCTCATTTTGATTACCAAGTAACACCTTAGCCAGGCAGGAGCATTTTGTATGTTTTGTATCTTTGCCACTTCCTCCTCCCTCCTCACCTCATGTAGGCACCACTTTCAGGAAGTGTCCTTTGCCTACAACCTGTCAGGAATGTGTTTTTTCTGGAGCAATGCCCTGCCTGTAAGATCTTTGCAGACATTCTCTTCCCTCCTGAAATGTCATCTACATCTCCTGTAATGCCACCTGCCTGGTTTCATATTCTGCGCAGCTTCTCTTTTCTATACTGTTTTATGCACCTAGGGGGATACATTTTTAATATGTTAAAAACCAAGTAGTCTCAGAATTAGAAAGCCCCACAGTAGAGTTTCTCTCCTGGTGTAGCAAATCTTTTAACAGCACTAACAAGTGAGAAACTGGGCTGGTGAAAATCCAGACTCTGGACACAAGATAGATGTGACTTCTGCCTTTTACAAATTGTATGACTTTGGGCAAATTACTTAACCTCGCTACACTTCAGCCCTTTCGTTAGAGAATGACAAAAAAAAAAAATCTTTCACATCTTGTAGGACCTCTGTGAGGATGAAGTGAGAAAATGCAGACAAAGCACATTGAATAATTCTTTGTCAGTAGTAGCATTAATAGATATTAGCCATTACTGGTAATTTCCCTGATAAATGATCTTTCAGGTCCCTTTTCAGTGTCCTCAGTCTTGGGGAAGGAGACTTCTGCATTCTTTAGTCAATCAGTTCCTTGTTAAGAAACATTGTCCAACTGGTGTCAGCCCACTGTGATTAGTAAAAACCTACTTTACAGCTTCTAAGAATCATCACTAATATTTGCATATGTTATTTTTTTATTTTTTTGGTGTTTAGAGACAGGGTTTCTCTGTGGCTTTGGAGCCTGTCCTGGAACTAGCTCTTGTAGACCAGGCTGGTCTCGAACTCACAGAGATCCGCCTCCCTCTGCCTCCTGAGTGCTGGGATTAAAGGCGTGTGCCACCACCGCCCGGCTAATATTTGCATATGTTGAAAATGTATGTATATATACACATATAATTGCTAATCTATATCTTATCTACTGAATCTAAGAATTTCAAATTCTTTTATATTTTTTGTTGATTGTGATAGTTTCTCAACTTGTCAACATCTGATTGTATTACCCATGAGGCTTTTTAAAAATAGCTCCAAATTAAATTGTAATAATCTGCTTGCTGTTTACTGAGAACTAGGAGAGAGAAAGATACAAAGAGAGAAAGAGTTTCCTAAGACTTGGCCTTTCTGCTCTTTAACAGGTGAGTAAGATAAGAGCTCAGATTTCTAGCCATCTTTTGACACACTCAAGTTCATGTGTAGTTTGTCAACCACCAGTCAGAACTTCATGTCTTTTGCACATGACCACTTTTTCACCAGGTTCAACCTGTCCTGCACATAAGTAAACAATAATGTGCTCAACAGAAAGACATTAAGTTTGTTTTTTTGAAATCCTGCCAGGGCAACTTCTGAAAAAAAAAGTCTTCAACCTGTTAGTCCCCACATGTCTTCCCTCTCAGTCCACATGAGTGATGACATGCGTATGGCGTGGAAACACCCACAGGCATGCTTGTGATGATTTGTGTGTCACAGCAACCAGTTGAACCTCTACTCCTTGCTTTTCTGTACTAAAAGTACATCAAAAAATGGATCAAGTAAACGGCTGACTAAATTCAAAGGCAACAGAGCCTAAAGCTTTTAGGTCAACTTGGATTGCCATCTCTATGCTATTATGGTGAGAAGACCTTCAGATCATCAAAAAAAAAAAAAGATATAACAAATAAAAAAGTAATGATTGGAGGTGTCTGCTTCACTGAGACAGAAACATTATCATGATACCATAAAGAAAATGAAGGATTTCTAATTATTTGCACACATTTTAACAATACACTAACCTATCTGCCAAAATCATAAACATCTCTTGAAAAGTATTTTGAACAATCAGGTAGAGAAATGGACCAAAAGTCTTAAGCATGGACGTCACAGAAGAACATAGGTCAAGTAAACATCACATGAAAAAAAAATCCGTCAAGGGAATGTGGCAAAACCAAATGAGATAGCAGTTGTTATGCATAGGGGCTGTAAATTTAAAATGAACAACAATAGCAAATGTGAGCTATGAGGTGCACTCATGGTTACCTTGTGCCCTTCTTGTGGGAATGCAGATTAACAGAACCCCATTGAAATGCATACTGGCCACACCTATTCAACTGAAACACTTGCATACCCAAAATATTACAAAAAAATATCCACGTTCTGAAAACAGTGGTGATGGTAATTACCTCATGGATGTACTTCCACATCAAGGTTCCCGTTTTGTGAGTGGTTTCTTCCCCAGGGTCATCTAAGGATCAGTGATTTTTCTGTCTCATGACTTGGTCTCTTATTTTAGGTCTCTATTTTCCAATCCTACACCACCCTCAGCCTGAACTGTGTGCACATTGGTGTCGCAGAGTGTGGGAAGAGAAAAAAGTACACAGAGCACAGTTGTCTGGAAAGTTAGGAGCAAGAAAAATATGTTCCTCACTCACTTTGCATTTCCATGTCATCAACGAGGACATGGTCACATGATTACATGAAGCCTGGGGGATGGTTTTCTCCAGTCTTTGTTTTTATAAGGAATGAGAGAAGACTGGGTAGAAATAAATAGTCTCTACCTGAAGCTATAACATAGCCATTTTACTCCAAGTGAGGACCTAATATTTCTAATGGGGGCTGTGTAATGTATAGCATCATGGTCACAGCAACAATTATCAAGACTATGCAGATAATTCAATTCATTAAAAATGAAAAGAATAAGTGAATTGTATATATTATATAGCTACTAATTTTAAAAAAAAACTGTCAATGTTAATCAACATAGCCAAGTTTTACAGATAATTCTAAAAGAAACCAGGCCAATGACTCCATTTACATAAAGTTAAAAAGGGCAACATTTAAAAATACAGAATCTTAGAGACACCTGCATGAATGGTAAACTGAAAAAAAATGTAAGGAATTGAAATCGTGCAAGTCAACATGAGCAACAGAATTTCAGGTAGACAGAAGGGACTGACATGGAGAAAAACCTTCACTAGCAATGTCATTGCTGTATTGCTAACTGGGTCTGCATTACACCAGAGAGCCGCTGAGATGGGTGTCAGTGGTTAAAGGTTCTTGGCACCAAACCTGAGGACCTGAGTTCAATCACCAGGCCCACATGAAGAAAGGAGAGAACTGACTCCTCCAAGATGTCTTCTGACAATCTTGCATGCATAATACATGACAGCATGCACAGACCGACACCACACACACACACACACACACACACACACACACACACCACACACTTTTTTAAAAAAATATTTTTTGGTTTTTCGAGTCAGGGTTTCTCTGTAGCGTTAGAGCCTGACCTGGAATAGTTCTTGTAGACCAGGCTGGCCTCAAACTCACAAAGATCTGCCTGCCTCTGCCTCCTGAGTGCTGGGATTAAAGGCGTGCGCTACCACCACCCAGGCCACAATTTAAAACTTTTAAAAAATGAAAAAGGTGCTGAGTTCCATGGTTAAGAATATACTGTTTTTCTAGAAGAATAAGAATTTATTGCTCAGCACCCATGTTGGTTGCTTACGACTACATAACAGAGGATTCTCTGTTACACGCTGGCCTCCAAGGACATCTGTACTTGTGTTCATAGGCCCTTTAATCCCCCCACCACAAAATCCACATAATTAAAAGTAAGATAAATATTAAGGAAGAGAGAAGGTAACTATGTAGGAGTTAGTCTAAAATATTTTTAAAAATGCATTGAAGTTCCTTCTAATTTTGTGTATATGTTAATACACAAGTGCACATATCTGCACATGGATAATATACAACTATATATGTACACTGTAGTTTTCTGTACACAGAGGCTTAACAATAAAACGCCTCACACAAACTAAGTTTAAAACAAATCCTGTATTTTTAGTATGGAGTTTACCAATTGCTTGTGACAGCTGCTTTGCATAATATGACTAAAAACAACACAATTCTTGCATTGTGAAGAAGACAAATTCGTGTTGATATTTCCAGCCATTCTAACCTCACACTTCAGCAAAGACATTTAGGGGATGTTGAGAA
Source organism: Dicrostonyx torquatus (assembly GCA_028555095.1). Taxonomy (NCBI): domain Eukaryota; kingdom Metazoa; phylum Chordata; class Mammalia; order Rodentia; family Cricetidae; genus Dicrostonyx; species Dicrostonyx torquatus. Next base: position 3,728,943 of record JAQHUG010000195.1, read on the forward strand.
ATTACTGTTCTCTCTACAGTAAGTACTGTCTCTTACTTCTCTGTCTTGTCTTCAGAATAAGTGTATTGTGTTCACCCGTACACATGACACTCGACAAAGCAGACAACAATCTAAACATAAAACCATATCTCTGATTTTTTTTATTATAGTACCTATTTATTTATGTGGGAGAGGGCAAGGTGCATCTGTGGTTTAGCTGTGGATGTCAGAGAAAAACTTGAGGGACTCTTTCCTTCCAACCTGTAGGTCCTGGGAGTTAAAATCAAGTCATCAGGTTTGGTGGCAAGTAACTTCACTAACTGAGGCATTTTTCTAGTCCTCTGATTTTGATTTTAAAAGGTGCTAAATGTTTGTACCCTAAAACATCACAAACAGAAACTTTAAGTTGGACTATATCAGAGGAGGAGGCCTTAATTAGTTCAGGAGGGTAGAATCCTCTCAAGTGGGATTAGAGTGTTTAGATAAAGGAACCCAGAGCTCTCTTCTGCTGTGAGGAAACTATTAATGTCTTCTGCAGCTGGGTAGAGGCTCCACCCTAAGGCTGTCCATGCCCACATCAACTAGACTCTCAGTTCTCCTGAAGCATGAGAAACCTCCATTGTTTGAAAGCACTCAATTTGTGGTGTATTTCGGTTTAGCAACTCAACAACACAAGCCTTGTCAGTATATTCAATCCCTTCAATATACCATCGTTGTGTAGCTCCACAGCAAAGCTATTTTAACGTCCTTCAGGTCATTATAAACAATCTTCTTAACACCACAAAGACATCATTTCCTTATCTATAAAGTGGGAATGTAGATAAAATCTACTTTATGGGGTTATTGTGGGAATTAAGCAACATAATGAACAATTTTTCATATATGTTTGTTTACTAATAGGGACTCCAAAACACTAAGTGAAAACACATATTAATGGAAAGTTTTTCCCAGTCAGCAGTTAGTTAATAGCAAAGTGTGTAGAAATGTAACACATTGCTTGTCCAAATATAGTCTTTTAAAATTTACTACAGATGTGCAAAAGCTAGCTCTGACATGTGGTAGCCCTGGCATGCAATAGACATGCAATAAATCTTAGCTTCCTTTTATTTTAAAGTATTTGAAAACTTTGTCCCTGTTGTTTTCTTTCAATGCATTATTATCCGCGAATCTAGTAATTAGAGTAAGAGGTTGTAATTAGGAGGTGGGCTATCCTTATAGAGAGAGTCACTCTCTTTATAGTGCTGTGGATATTTGTTCTAAAATCTTTCTGTCTCGGTTTCAGACTCTTAAGTCTTCAATGATTTATATTAAAAGGATATAAATTCCATGAAATGACTGCATGCAAACTTACAGTACTGTAATGATGTATAATAAGAAAGAACATAGTCGTTTTTAAACTCTCTTTTTCTCTTTTCTTTACCTCATTTGGAGTTGCTTTAGATACTGAACCAAAGACTATAAAATACATGCTTAACATGTCTTTGTCTTTGCAGCTTAAGTATGATATTTAGAAATAGCTGAAACCCTCTCAGAGCCAACATTATTGAATAATGCATTTGAGCAAGCTGTATAAGACCATTTTTGGTAAAGAGAATGTTGTGATGAAATTAATGAGACTTTCTGCCTGGCTTGTAAAGTGTCTCTGAAGGTATTTGAAGATAGGAGTTCCACACATAGCGCAGGTAGTAACAATAACTTTGACACAATGGGGGTACTAATGGGGAGATGCAAAATGTAAGAGCACTAGCTGCTCTTCTAGAGGAACCTGGTTCAATTCCCAGCATTCACATAGTAGTTTCTAACTATCTGTAACTCCAGTATCAGGGATCTGATCCCAACTTCAGGTCTCCATAAGCATTGCATGTATGTGGTACCAACCATCATAAACATTATAAAAAAATAAATAAAAATAGACATGCTGAAATAATGGCAACAATACCATATCCTCTCATCAAGTTTAGTTGACAGCAGTTCCATGTGACACACTCTTCTCAATTACTAAAATATCAAAATAATTCCATGTCTGTTACTAACAGCCAGCCACTCCTTTGGATCCTCCAAAGAAGGTTCATCCAGTCACCTAGCTACTTGCTCCAGATTAACCCATGATAATACTTTATGCTCTTTCCAGTGCCAATTCTAATTGTCTATACCAGTGCCATTCTGTTTGTTAATTATTTTGAACATTTGCACAGACTGGCATATAGTATGACAATCCATTTTATGTCCTAGTAACACTTATTTGGACATTAAGAATAGGTAGTTTGGACAATACAAGTAATAATATGTCTGCAACACTTAAAATAGATAAGGGCTTTTTCAGGACAATTAACAGCCTTGAAATTTTTTTCAACATACTTAAGAAATGTTTTCCCACTAACAGACACATGCTTTCTTACTGCTGGCCAGGGAGGAAAGAAGCTTTGAAGTTTTGTGGAGTAAGTACAACACGTTTATAGACATGAAAGCATCATCCCTCTGCCAATGAACGTTATATGGAATTCTTAGCTTGGCAAAAATAAGACTATATTCCCAGCTGTTGATAAGATATAAAACACAATATTCAAATCTACTGATGTCACAAGAGACAAATCCTTTAAAATCTATGTAAGTATTTATGCTCCATTTCAGAATTTTCAGTTTTTCTGCCCTGTGGTCATTTCATTGATATTTTTATTGGTCACATAGCAGTAACTGTTTCATATCTGCCACTGATTGTCACTTGTCCATTAGAGTTTCATTTAGCATTAATTGCGATTGCCAGCTATTGGTGTCATGTGCTCACACATTCAGGTGGAAGCAGAGAATGCACAGGCGTGTGAAGGTTGGGATATATGCGGTAACTGGGACAGTTGCCTGTATCTGTTCTTTACATACATCTAAAAATATATCTCTGGCCCCTTTCAAGAAAGAGAAAAGCGAAAAAGAAAATGAAGGAAAAGAAAGCCAAAGCCTTGTCAGAGTCACAAGCCTAACACAGCATTTGGCACGACATTGTATCCCACCAATGGCTAATAAAGGGAGAGCTGTTTAGGAATAGAAATCAGGGCCTGGGGTACTCATCAATTAACATTTCGGAGCACTTGGCTGGAGGCCTCAGGGCTGCTATGCCAAGAGTGGTGTTTGGAGACTGAAAGACTCCATCTCTCTCCTGTACACTTACTTTTCAACTTACAAGAACTGAATGGTAAATGATATGCAGCTTCAGGCTCTGTTGTTAAAAGCTTCCTCATTTTCGAGCAAAAGCCCCTTTTTCAGCCTATGAGGGGAAGCATTAAAATAGAGATCCCAAACCCATACCCGCAACAGCCCACAGTGCTAGGTTTCAAAGTTAGTGTAGACTAATAAACGAGGAGAGAGAAATGGAAACAAGAAGATCATATCACATTTACTAACAACATGGAAGTAAATCAGAACCTGGTGTGGCACCGTGATGCCTTGCTGGACTACAGAAAATCATGTGGAAATTATGGAGTTTGTCAGAATGAACCTAGAGAGACTTTTGTCAACCCCTAACAAAAATAAACTAAGATGTGAGGCTTTGAGGGACAGTAATATCATGCAGCTACACCTGATAACAAAAACAATCACAGAAGCCTCTTCCAGAACCATCACCTGCCACGGCAGCCACTGTAAACTTAACGAAAATCAAAAGATGCCTGCCTAGCAACTGCCAGTCCAACCTTGAACTGACGTCATTCTTGTTAGGTATGCTGGTAGCCAAAGGTAACTGTTTCAAAACAGCTTTCTTATGGTATTGGACAGCCTTTGCCTTCCTTTGCTCCCCTGCCCACATATTTCCCACCAAAAGGTTCACTGCTGAGCCAATTGTTATTGTTGGGAATCTTGCTCCTGTGGTATGTAGGCTGACAGTGTTCTGTGAAGACTGTACAAATTCAATCACCTTGTCCCTGAGAATACAAATTTGCTGCTTAATCAACAGATGGTTTGTAGTATCAAGCCTGCGGAACAAAACTCAAAGCAGAATGACATTAGTTCCCTATCAGCGCACAAGAATTGCCCTAATTGGTATTGTTGCTTAAAAGAAAAGCAAACATTTGTTATCTCTGCTTTTGTAGGTCATGGTTTGAGAGTGGCACAGGTGAACGAACAACTTCTAATCTCCCATGATGCTGTCTGAGGCCTGGATGCTTCCTGTCAACTCTGTCTCACATGTACGATTGACAACTTGGCAATAGTTGATGGAAGAAGGACTGACTGTGTCCTTCCTTCTGCTGGTCTTCTCTCTTTAACCCTTGACCTGGCTTTCTTCTTAGTGAGAAATCAGAGAGCTTGAGATGGTAGCTGCAATGCTTTTTACAGCTTAACTGCAGAAATCACGAGGATGCATCTTTAATACTGGATTTACAAACAGATAGGCCTAGGCATTTGAAAGAGAATCATAGAAGGATATAAATACCAGGAGGAGACTATGCTTTGGAAATCACCGCAGCCGTGGGCTATCACAAAATGCCAACAACTTCAGTATATGTGCTCCAGGGCAGGATAATGGCTACACATTGTCCTTCAAACAGCTTCTATTCATTCTGTTTACTAAAATAATCACAGTTAGTTCCAACCACAAAGTTGTGAGATTGTACATCTCACTGGCAGGTAAATAAATGAAAACCTACAGCGACTAAAGCAATTTACATTAGGTTACACAATTAAGAAGTGATTGAGTTAGGAGTCCAATCCACTGGCGCTATTTGGTTCCATTTAACATAATACCGTCAAACAAAAC
>JAQHUG010000195.1:3745990-3756237 GCA_028555095.1 Dicrostonyx torquatus
CTTGATTAAACAAAATAAATTAGTCAAGTTAGATCAGTTCTCATACATCATTCCTTGTTTTCATAGTCATGTTTACAGGAATTGGGTCATAAAATAAACCTTTATATTATCCTTCATTTCCGTATTGGTTTGAAAACAGTACTGTAGTCAAATTATTAGGTACAATTCTATATTTTTATAGAACTATATCTGATTTTATACCTTATTTTTGATATTAATAAAGAGGCATCCTATATTAAGTCTCCATAGTTCTTGAGACTTTCAGATCTTTAAAAAGACTTATGTATACTATATTTTAAAATGAGGCACATATGATAATTTCAATGTGGCAAGTAACAAAGAATGAAGCATGTATAACTTTACTGACAGATAATTAATGTTAGATTTAAACACTCTAAAGGGAAGTACTCAGAATATATATTATTATGCCTGAATTTTCTGTCATGTTTTAGTGATTTAATGTATTATATCTAATGTCAATTAATTGTGATTACTCTTTTAGTTTCTGTCATTTAAAACATGTTAAAGAACATTTTTTTTTTGGCTGCTGTGATTTATTTCAGACTTCTCCATGTTATCGTTTACAGTAAAACTCCTTCGGCTTAGCTTACTAAACAATGGGTGATGTTGTGTCTGTGATGAACATACTGATGTCGCTTACCCGTGGCTCACCCAACAATTAATCAATGATGCTTAACTGTTCAGCAATGTCCTTGCTTCTCAGCATCAGTACAATGATGGCAAGGGGTCTGAAAATCTCTTTCAGACCAAGGAAACCTTCACAATCCTTTCCATTTAAATCCCAGTTGTTTTAGCACAGCATTGAAAGACTCCTTTTTAAAAGATCAATTTTTGAGAAACCATTAATACTAAAACATTAAGCAGTTTATATATATAAAAAGGAAATTAATGAGCTATTCCAGACGAGATATCTTAAAAGCTCTTAAGGACTAAGAATATGAGGAATACTCTTTGGACAGCATTTTGCAATTTTCCCCCTGATGCTTCCAAATTCAGAACTAGAAATCATACAATAGAGATATCTATTCAGTTCACTCTTTTTGGGTTGAATTTGGAAATGAAAACGTATGTTCCACATGCCACTGAAGCTTTGACATGACCTGTGTTCTCAAGTAAACTGCTGGCTCTCAGAAGCAGAATGTTGTCCTACAAGTTACTGAAAGGGGATGGAGCCAGAGACCCACATTTGCTTCAGAGAAAGGGACTGAGCTACTAGGGTCCAGTGGAGGGGCAGAAGGAGGGAGAGGATGAGCAGGGAGGTCAGGACCATGTGGGACTGGCCCACCAACTGAGACGGTGTGCTTGATTGATTGGGAGCTCACCAAATCCAGCTGGACCAGGACTGAATGAGCATATGACCAAATTGGACTCTCTGAATGTGGCTGCCAATGGGGACTGACTGAGAAGCCAATGATAATGGCACAGGGACCTATCTCTTCTGCATGTATTGGCTTTTTGGGAACCTATTCTATATGGATGCACACCTTCTTGGACCAGGATGGAGGGGGGAGGGCCTTCGGCTTCCCACAGGGCAGGGTATCCTGCCCCATCTTAAGGAAGCAAGGGGATGGCGGTGGGATAATGGGGGAGCAGGAGGGCCTGGGACAAGGGGAGTAAATGTAAATTTTTCTTTTAACAATAAAAAAAAGGAAAAAATGCAGAAGACTTATCGAATCAATCAGGAGTTCCATGTCAATATATTCAGTTAATCTTGGGTAGTGTGCTGGAAATTTTTATGACAACTTGACAAAAGCTTAAGCCATCTGTGAGGAGGGAACCTCAGTTAAGAAACTACCTCTATAAGATGGGACTGTAGGAAAGCCTAATTAGTGATGAATGGAGAGATCCTGGACTACTGTGGGTGGTGCCATCCCTGGCTGGTTGTCCTTAGTTCTATAAGAAAACAGACTGAGCAATCCATAAGAAGCAAGCTAGTAAAGAACACTCCTCCCTGGCCTCTGCATCAACTCTTGCCTCCAGATTCCTACTCTGATTTCTGTCCAGATTTTTTTTGGGGGACAAACAGTGATATGAAAGTATAGAACAAACAAACCCTTTCTTTCCCAAGTTGCTTTAGATCATGGTATTTCATCACAGCAATAGTATCCCTAACTAAGACAGATAGAATAAAAATGATTAAAATATTTTTTAGGTTTATTTATTTGTTTGAGTGTTTTGTTTGAAGTAGGTATATGTGCCACATATGTGCTTTTGCCTATGGAGGATGGAGGTGTAGGATCCCTTGCAACTGGATTTGTGGATGGTTGTGATTCACCATGTTGGTGCTGGGAACTGAGTACTCGTCCTCTTCAAGAGCCACAAGTAACCTTAGTCATGGAGTCATCTTTCCAGCCCCTCATACATTATGGAGACTGTTACAAAATGCAATCTACTTTGTCAATTACCGTTTCAGTACTAAGACTTGATTTTTTTCCATTTCCTTACATTGTTAATGCTGACATGATCCTCATAGTCTACTAAAAGAACATAGAAATGTTCATCTTTTTCCTCTAAAAGGATAATTCTCACAGTTCTCTAAATGATCCATCTATGTTAGGGTCTGCACTCTGGACCAGTAACAGACTAGCTGACTGATAGATATGTCACTGTGATGTGGTAAACATACTCTAATTTGTGAGTCTGGGGTGATTACTACATCCTGTATCATTGAGGTGCAGAAAATCATCCCTCAAAGGGTGAAGTAGATAAATATGAGAAATTAAACTGTTTCATTCAAAGCTGAACAAAATAACTAAAATCTCCTACAACTTAAAGATTTGATTTTATCATAGTATAAATGATTTTTTTTTAAAAAAATAATAACAGTCATCTGTAGGCTGCCATTTTTTCTTGTTGACCATGTCCTGCATTGCTGGTGGGAATGCAATCTGGTACAGCCCCTTTGGATATTAGCATGGCAATTTTTCAGAAAATAAGGAAACAACCTCCCTCAAGACCCAGCAATACCACTTTTGGGTATGTATCCAAAGGATACTCAAGGAATGTGCTCAGCTATGTTCATAACAGCATTGTTTGTCCTAGCCAGATCCTGGAAACAACCCAAATGCCCCTTGACTGAAGAATGGATAAGGAAAATATGCTACATTTACACAATGGAGTACTAAATAGCAGAAAAAATAATGACATATTGAAATTTTCAGGCAAATGGATGGATCTAGAAAACATCTTATTGAGTAAAGACCCAGAAAGACAAATATCATATGTACTCACTCATAAGTGTTTTTTAAACATAAAGCAAAGAAAACCAGCTTACAATTCAGAATCCCAGAGAACCTAGATAACAATGAGGACCCTAAGAGAGACATACATGAATCTAATCTATATGGGAAGTAGGAAAAGACAAGATAGCCTGAGTAAATTTAGAATTTGGGGACCATGGGAGAGGGTTGAAGGGGAGGGGAGAGAAAAGAGGAGGAGTAGAGAAAAATGTCTAGCTCAATAAAATCAATAAGAACGAGTTATATCTTCCTAAAAATAAGTCTTAATTTTGTCCAAATATTATTCCATACTGAAGTTTGCTATACTAAATTATCATACATTTTTTTTCATGCAGGAAAGTGAAAGTAGAAACATCAGTGTGCTTTGTATACTTTACCCTGAGGGCATTAGAAACTATCGCACTGAAGTAGGTAAAACCAGCTCAAAGCAAGAGGCTTCAAAGGCAGTCCTGGATCATGAACTGGAGAGAGTCAACTACAATTAGCATCTTCCCACTATCTACAACCTCACGAAAGCTGGTTTTGTACTCAGAACGCATGGACATTCTTACACAGTAAAATTGAAGGATGTTATGAAAAGCTGCAACTAGACGGCTTGTCCATACCTGGAGAATTTTATGTTTTGTACTTTCATGGGAGATCTGGAAATTATCTCAGTTTTGAAGGCCTCTTGTCTCAGAAGCAGTCTTGACAATGCTTGTTCTCAATTTCATGGTTCTAAGTGACATTTCGTTCTTTCCTAGGCCGTGGAGACTGCGTGCTGGACTCTTTCTTGTTGAATCTAAAATTATTTCCTGTTGCTGTTGTGTCTTTCTTCTCTGATAAGTATTCAGGCTGTTTCTGATCACAAGGTTTTCTTCTCAGAAAATTTTCTGAATCAACTTCTTATTCAATAAACTCAAACAGAGGGTGTCAACAAAGGCCCGGCTCTCAAATATTTGCCTTCTTCTTTCATGCCATTTCTGCGAAAGCTCTTTTTAGTCTTCTTCCTTCCCTCATATCTTCCTTCTTTATTCCCTTCCGTGTTCTTTCTTCCTTCCTTCCCTGCCTTTATCTCTCCCTCCTTCTCTTCTTTCCCTTCTTACTCTTCCTTGTTTTCTTCCCTCCTTATTCTTCCCAACTTCGTCTCTTCTTTTTTTTCTCCCACAGGTTCCCTCTGTTTCATCTTTTCCATGAATATGAAGCACATTATTTGTATGTTTCAATGCAAAAATATTATTAGAGTTAATACTTCTAGTGGCTTTTTCTGTGAGTAATACACCTCCAATTCATAACATTAAGTTTATATAATATCATCCTATTGGCTAGTCTAATTGAATTACATCAATATAATTATGCTCAAAACTGACCTATAGCCATCATTATCACACTCTTCATTCTCACCATTGTCCTTCCTCTGACTAGGTTCTCAGTCAGCTCTTGGGAGATCCTTTTTTATTCTACTTCCTGATACAAATAATTTTGCACATCAAACAGAGCAATAAACAAGCATTTTACGTTAATGTGATTCCAAAAGTATCTGAGATCCTGCTGTTCTCACCAATATCTGATACTTTCCACCTCAAAACCGCTGTTGCTTCCTAATTTTTCCTGTATTTAATTGCTCCTTATCTCTATCCACCCTGTATACATGGTAGGCTCCCTATGCTTGCACTGATAATGTAAAACACCTCACACATGCAAATCAACTATCCAAACATACTTACCATGTTATTCCCATTAGTTATATACCATATTCATTTCTCTTTGAATATTCTCTGTTCAGTGGACCAGTCACATTTAATTTAAGTGTTTTATCTCCATGTTTTGAGCACACAGGTGCCTTTGTTAAATCCTATTTTTACTCCTTAATCAAGCAATGACATCACCATTATGATGATACTTCAAAAGTTCTTGCTTACATGGCTTGCATCATACATTTACTCTGTCTTATCCTTATTCTACTCTGCAATAGTATTTTCCATTCAAAAAATCAATACTTTCTATTTTAAAACATCTCCATTAACATCTCATAATTAAGTATAAACATCTAAAGCTTAAACTATTTATTTTTCCCAGACCACCGCATTAAGCATCCAAACTTACAGTTTTGAAACTCTGATCCCTTCTGCACAGTACTGATGCATTTAACCTTGTATTTATTACATTCACACTTAAAAAATACATCATCAAGAAAAGTGACTAAAATGAAGAAGTAAATGGGTGATATTTGAAAAACATGTCAAATGTTTCTGAATTGATGATTAGCAACTTAAAGCTCAGGCTCAGAATGTGCACTATTGTACACACCCCTAATTCTGTTACAATGACAAACAATGATAACTGGCATCTCCTGAAACTATACCATCAAACTGGTCACCTATTTTTTAATCATCACAAAACTCTCGTTAGATGCTAGTTTCCCCCGCCTTTCTCTTTAGAGACGAAGAAATGGTGTGTCAAGGAAGTTGCAGAATGTGCTTGCAGGCATGGAACTTATACAAGAGAAAATGACCCCACACAGTTGATTTAGACCTTATTCTTGTCCATTTCCCTCTGCGACTTCACAGGAAAATTCAATTAATTATTAAAATTATCTCCTATTCCCAGATTCTTCTCAGTATTTGAAAAAAAAATGCACTTGAAAAAGTTCCTGAAATACCTTGGTCACATAATTTTACCATGTAGACCCAGGTGGCTGACTCCAAGACGTTGAGATTGCATTACTGTTACTGCTGCACAGTGCTTTCGGTTCATAGTGAGTCAGAAATCAAAGAAAAATATGCACATACAGAATCAGAGGGAAATCATTTGGGAAATTTGAATGAAGAAATGAAATGCATGCCTTTTTATACATTACTCATTTATAACATACTTGTTATAGTCAGATTATAAACATGGTCCATATTGATGAATTCTTATTATTTCAATTTAGATTTATTTTGAAATATGAGTCATAGATTGAAACACCAACAGGAAACGTAGGATACTATAAGCCACTTATAGAGTGTGGAATTTCACATAAGTTTACTTAGCCTAGACTATGTAACTAGTTACACCACACCTGGGTGAGGGACATGACATATAGGTAAGCATAAAAGTAGGAATTTCCCAAACATTCATGCCCAACTCCACAAACAGGAGAATACTTAGTAAGGTAAAGAATGCTCGCCTTAGTACAATAACCTGCTTTTTGGCAAATTAAATGTCAGTGTGCAATTTGTTTTGTTTTCAAGGCCTTTCTTGCTTTTTCATAGCACAGGAAGAACTGTATGTTTTTCCTATTGACTATTACCTAACACCGTTCTTCAGTAGTAACAAGATCATCCCTTTCACCTTTGTCTCTAGGTTAGCGAACAATGAAAATAAATAATACTGTACCAGTTAAGTGTTAAAGCTCCAAAGAAGTGAAAAACAGGCAAAATTCTAGCACATCCAATATTCATGAGCAACAGCACTTGGCTGGTCTATGTGACATTAGCATTTTTCAATGATCACAGAATTTCAAGCCAAACAAACAAATGAAAACTGTTTAATGCAAATGGAAGCATTTCATTCAGACAAATCTAATAAAATTAATTTTGACGCGTAGGTTGAGCACTTGATGGAAGACACTGGAGGGCAAGGTGGGTTGAGAAATGTGCAAGCAGGAGTAACGCTATTATATGAGATAATCTGGAATAGGATTCGCTCATTTCAGTTCTAATTCTGTAGTTAATGTTCTATCCATTCACTGCATAAGTCAACATGGTAAAGAGAGTGCCAACACTTGTTTTTAGATAAACGATGCTGGCCAGAGCTTTATGGAAGAGATACTCAGTAAACACACACGAGGACAGATTTGAGGAGAGGTGGTATTTTCACTTTATATTGTGGTCAATTTCAGTGCATATGCTATTCATGATTTTTCTGTGACACATAAAGATGACATCATTTATTAAGATTTATCATATGTCAGGAAGATATATCTCTTTGAGGTTTCCATTTACACAAATACTTCATTTCCACTTTCACACAAATGTGGTGTTGCTCTGATAAACACATCACCAAAAAAGGAAACTGGGGCGAGAAGGATTTATTTTATCTTATAGGTTACAGCCCATTATCAAGGAACATCAAGGCTGGGAGACTCAAGGCAGGAGCTTTAAGCAAAACTCAGTGGAGCTCCATGGTTTCTCCATTGAGTTTCATTGTTCCAATAGAGCAAATGGTTTTCTTTATCCAAAATATCAGAAACAGCCCTCATATAGTCTTCACTTCGTTCTGAAAGATCACAAACTAGGCCTATATTGTTTGCATTCTTCACAGCATTCTTATCCACCTGGATCCCATTAGAAATTAAGTACTATCATTCAATGGTCTGCTAGATCAAAGTTCCAAGTATTTCAAAAGTTGAAAGAAAACACAATGATCAAGTCCATTCCAGTAAAATTTCTACATACTGTTACCATTGTCTATTCTAACTAGATCTTTGTTCCTGTGATAAGAACATGGTTGAAAACAATCTGAGTTGGACAGGTTATTTCATTTTAAATTACAGACCACCATTGCTCAAAGCTGGTGCTTGAAGCAGAACCTGTAGAGAAACATTGATTACACGCTTGATATCTTTTTAAGGCTCACCTATCTTTCTTAAGTAGCTAAGTTCTACCTGCTTAGGGAAGACACTGCCTATACTGGGCTTGGCCATCCTCTATCAATTAACAATCTAGAAAGGGGCCTACAGAAATGCCTACAGATCAATCTGATGGAGATAATTCTTCAAAGAGGTTACTTCTTCCCAGTTGTATTAAATTGACAAGCAATATTAGCTATCATAATAATACACAATTTACAAAATGTGTCTAAAGATTGTCACCAACAAAAGCTTAACATTCTTAATAGCAACTACCTTTGTAGTTAATATGATTCTAGAAATGAATATTTTAATTATAGTTGCAAATGATCATAATTCTATGAGTTTGACTCAAAGATGGAAGAAGATTAATATGAACAGATTTGCTTTCTCTTAATCAGCAGTATTTTAGGTCCAACTAGTTTTGATAAATCTTCTCAGCTGTATTTTAGGGATAACTGTTGATAGGTTGATCTGAGGATTAAATGAATCTTGACTATTCTATACTAATTCATACTTTCCAGACCTATTTTAACCAAGACTTCCAGGAAGACATATATATATATATATATATATAGTGATTAAAATAATTGTTGAACGAGGGACACAGCAACTTAATTGGAATTCAGATGGAGTCACACATAAATGTGTTATTTTACAATCCTTTTCAAAGTAACTTATTTTTTTGTAAATTAAATTAATCTAAGAATGGCATGGACTTAGCTATCAGGTCCAATCTAATAATAGTAGTGTAGTATAAAATGTTGTGAATAATGGAAGTACATATGTCATATGAATGATTGATTAAAATCATCTAGTGATGACTTGCATATTACTCCTCTAGGTTTTAAAAATTTTATGAAATACTTATTTGCATCTTCTAACTTCCAGGTTTCTTTCTTGCTTTTTTAGTTATCCCATTAGCTAACGGAATTTAAAATTGTGTGACCAGTATGTACATGGGTGTTGGACCTTCTGCTGGAGCACAGATAGCCTTTCAGGGGCTCTATCCTCAAGAAAACAAACCGTCCCTGCCCCAGTAGTCATCAATTGGCAGTAACTTTTTAGGTAAATATGGAACTTTCTGAGCCTTATATGCATGTATAAAATTCTTAAATGATAAAAAATTAAAGTTGAAAAGGACCTGTAAATATTGTTAAAAGGAATTTCTATATCTTAACACACATTGTTAGGACACTCTCTATGCTGTTTTTAGTGTCAAAAACATAAGTCAGTGTGAATTAAAAACTGTTTAATAATATTTGGAAATATTTTATATATTTTCAGATAGAAAGTCATTTTGCTGCATATATTTTCTCAAAATGTAATGTTCACAGTTTGGTGAACAAATTTTACTGTTAATTGATAATATATTATCTTCCATAGTGGTGTTGTATAATCAATTATTGATTCCTGATACACTGTACATGAATACATACATATATAATGTGTAAGGGGCTTTAAAATGTTAAACTTGGTAGATAAGTGTAAGAGTCTTTAACATGCTTTTTTATTGTAAAGTCAAGTTAGCCATTAGTTGGTATATGCAATCTTGATAATGATTAACTATATCATTTAAATTAAATTTATATTTTATCTGTGCTTTTAAAATTAATGTTAATTTTGGGCTGGAGAGTTGGCTTAGCAGGTAAAAACAATGACTGCTCTTCTAGAAGATGTAGGCTCAATTCCCAGCATCCACATAGTAGCTCACAACCATCTGTAACTGGAGTTTTAGAGGCTACAACTTCTCTTTCTGACCTCCACAGGTACCCAGAAAGCACACAGTGTACAATCTTATAGGCAATCAAAACACCCATGTGCATAAAATGAATAAATAAAAATTTTAAGATGAATATAAATTTCTTAGTTTGGCTGCTAAAAAGCAGAGATGCAACAGTGAATAAATGTATGGCCCCCAAACTAATGGAGAATGTACTACGTAGTATTTTTTTCTGTTAAAGGTACATAGTATTAAACTGACTGCTAATGACTTATACTCATGCAATAGATGAGTGCATCTCCCAGTCCTCTTCAGAGAAACTTCTTCATATAGGAGATGATGAATAGCACCAAGACCAATAAATGGTCAACAAGCATAGAATATGAGATTGGATAATGTTTAGCCTTAAATAGGATATCTATATTATTCATACTCTTTCCCCTAAACCTCAGAGATATGATTTCAGAAGAGGACAATGAAAGACATAAGAGCCAGCTATACTGGATGACTATAGGAAAAGAGCATTTCCTAGACTCAACATAGAAGTTGTTTATATGAACTTATAGCAGTTGTAAATGTGTAAAGGACCTATACAAACTCAATTCAAACAAAAACCAGTATGGAGGATGGAGGTATGCAAAAAGTACCAGACCTAGCTATGGTGCTTGTG
>JAQHUG010000195.1:3757294-3774497 GCA_028555095.1 Dicrostonyx torquatus
TTAATAAGAAGCATGAACTAACCTGTGGTGTATAAACCAAGGCACTACCTTCACCATTACCACAGTTTTCTCAGTGCTGCCCAAGCCCTTCCTTACCCCAGCCAACCTGGCAGGTGGATGAGGGGCCACAGTTTGCAGGGTGTTTATATAGAAAATAGGTTGATTTTATTTTACATGTTTTTGAGTTACTGTTGGAAGACTAATCATAAGCAGTTTCTAAACCAAAAAATTAAAAATTAAAAAAATGACATGTTGTAAAAGGACAATAAATGTTGGGGTCAAACTGATAGCTGCTGGGAGAAGGAGAGGCTCTTTTCCTTAAATGTGTGATATTGGTAAGTTTACAAACCTATGGAAGCCCACACATTCAAGAATATATGGGCAACATAAATTTGATTCCTTGGGTAAAGAGAAAGTGGACATGAAGTTGGGTGAGTAAGGAGGTGAGAGTGGATATGGGAGGCATAGAGGAGGGGTGAAAATGATTAAAATAAAGTGTATGAAATTCTAAGAGAATTAATAAATATTATTTACAGAATCATGTTTTGAATGTCTTCAAGTGTCTCTGTTGACTTGTGTTTGTGATATCTTTTTAAGGAATCCTAAATAAAAGCTCTCCAAAGCTAACCATCCTACATTTACTGTAACCTGACGGGTTGACTGCAAAATCTTCAATCTCATGTTTATAAGAAAGCACAAAAGAGTGGTTATATGTCTGTCAGTTGTGGTCTCAGAGGAGAATTTTTTCAGGTCTGGATCAAAGTTTGTTTGAAGAGACTTGTGGAGTAACAGTGACCTTTTTCATGTACAGTGACTTGGAGACGTATGCAAAAGAATCCTTAATCTTGGCATCTTGTACTCAGCATAAGGAAATCCCTTACTTGTGCTGGAAACTATGAATTAAATTATTTATTATATTTGTCCTTGATGTGTTTTACTCCTCAGAACCTCCCTTCTGCAATCTGCCCCTTCAGGACAAGTGTCACCCAGTCTCAGTTTAGACCCAGGGTTATGTTTGTCCATCGAGGACTTTGGATAGGTTCAGCAAGGAAGAAAGTGAGATCAAGTTGTGTTCATGCTTCTGATCACCTAGATAGGGTTTAAGATGCTTCCTTTGCCAAGAATGTGACAGCCTTCAAAATTCTGAAAGCAGCCTTGCCAGCTGTCTGAGTGTTTGGCATCTACAACGTTAGGATTTCTTTCTAATGAACAAAACATAATATCACTTCTTCAGGCAATGTCAGGAAGTCTAATCAAGAGTTGACTGTGAGCCAGCAGTTGCCATCAGCTTGCTGATGTACCAGTAACAGAGGCTAAGAATACATTAACTATTCATTGTGCTGGGTGCTCTGAACCACTCACAGAAACTCTGTATCAAGTCATTTCTGCCAGAATGTCATCCCTGAGTGGTAGTGCCTTAGTTTCTTTCAGAAACACTGTCACAGGTGTATGATCTTATGTTAAAGTTCTGAGTTCCTATAGAGGGCCAACTAGAGAAATGTCTCCTTACAGAACATTTCTTCATTCTCGAAAACTAGCATTTGGAGATACTCTTTATTTTTCAGCTGAAACTCTCTTGGACAAGACTCACAGGATAAAGACCTCTTTAATTATTATTATCTTTTTTGGAAAAACATAATAGTGACTTACTATTCAAACTTGCACGCATTGGTTTCTGAAATATTGATAAGAACATCATTTTCATTTATGCTACAGCATAGAAAGAAAGAAACATGAGGAGAAAACAAGCACAATTTCATCAAAAAATCTTCCCAATAAAGAACACGTATTATAACTTATCAAGATCTCTACCAGTGAAATATTCCAAATCATGATTCCAATTTTAATATAAACCCCTTCCTAGTCCATGCTTTAGGATACAGAAGAATAATAACCAAAAGGAAGGCAAATCCTCTCAGATCTGTGTCTGTCAACTTCCTTTACATAAACTTGATGAAGAGCAAAGGAATTCTCACGTAAAAGTAGCAATTTGAATTTTGTTAACCCTACATCATTTCAAGTCTTGACTTAGGACTTAAAATGAACCAATCACTCAATATCATTGTCTCTTTGAGAATCTTACAACTGGAGAACGCAAAAAGTCTTGACTAATTGGGGATAATAGGAACCAGGTTGTATTTTAGTTTTGGAGAAAAAAAGTTAAAAATGAGTCTTTGAAGTTTATGCATGGTCTACCTGGGATTATAAGGATGGATAACCACACAAGAACTTGAGCAGATTCCGCAAACCAATGAGAACTCTATGTGTGTCTTGGAGCAGTGGTTCTCAGACATTTTGGTCTCATGACCCTTGATGTAAAAAACTAATGATGGTAAAGAGGATTTTAAATGTAAGGTATTATCTTTGATACTTACAGTAATGACTATTGATATTAAAATTTAAACAACTTATTAACATTTAAAAAAAGCAATAATTTAAAAAACCAACTACTTGTCAACATATGAATATATGTGTGAAATTATTTGAGTTTCCAAGGCAAAAAAAAAATCACCAAGTGGTGACAGTACTTTCCTCTTTTTTCCAAAACATTTTCATGTCTAGCTTAGTAAAAGACAGACAGATGAATGTATCAGCCTTTCTCTCTGTTCATGGTGTAAGTTGCAGTACTGGAAGTTAACAAAGATAAGGCAATGCTACAAAAATAAGTGATTACAAAAGGAGCCAGGAAGGTTTTGGAAGGAGTTTTACAGGTATATTCCAGGTTACTAAGAAGTTCTACTAGGAACTACTTCTTAAAAGCAGTAACAACAAAGAAGCTGAAACTCTATGGGTAAAATTTCCACTCTGTTAACACTGCACTACAGTCTTCAAAGTATCTTTGCATATCCAGTCATGCTTGATTCTGTAACATGGGTAAGCCATTTGGAAAATGTTGGTCCACTGAATTATGCAGTTCCTCCAAATGTTGAAACATTTTATTATACATTATTAAATAGTAACATTTGTTAATCTCATTAGAGAGGTCTGTATTGAGAAGCTGTCAAAATTGCAACTGATATAAATTTCCCAAAGATCTTGCTTTTGCTTGGAAACTCAGATTGTATTCTTGCCAACAAATGCTGTCAGTTGTTTCATTTTATTCATCCTGGAGACTATGTCTACCAAATGCCAGTCTGAATAACTACCATTTATAAATCTTTGCTTTCTTCAAGTAAACTAAATTATCTATAAACAAGGCAACTAACTTAGCTTGGGACTCAATTTTATAAGAAATTTTCTTTGAGACAATACCGATACATTACTGATTAACGTTTGGAATGTTTGTCACCTGAAGTTGGTGAAAAACAAAAGTGATAATTTTTTTCTGAATCATGCAGACGTTCTTCAGTAAAACTGCTGTTCCAGGCAGATATATTCAGTGGAAAATATAGTGGCTGCTAATTCAAATCAAACTCAATATATCTGTATTCTTAAACATTTTTTGTTATTTATTTGTGTCGAAACACTGAAAATCTTTTCGGCTTTTTTTTTCAAGTGCATTATATGCTATTGTTACCTACACTCTACTGAAGTTACCAGAACTTTTTGCTACTTTCTAATGGCAACTTAATACCTGCAGATGAACTTTTGTACACTTCCTGTTTGCTTATAATGTCTTTATCATCCAGATGCATTCTACTGTTAACTTTTTTATTTGACCTTTATATATTCCACATGTGAGTGATATCATGTAGGGATGGTGTCTTTGTACCTGTCATACTTCATTGAGCATAGTGATCCCCATGTTATTACAAATGAGAGAGCTAATTTTTGATATAGCTAAAACCTATTCTACGGTGAATACATACCATATTTTCTTTATCCATTCATCAATTAATGAACACTTTAACTTCATTGTGTTCTTTGTTTGTTTGTTTTCACTATTATTGCTATCTCCTGTCATAAAAGAGGAATACAAATATCTTTTGACATACTGTTTTCAGTTTCTTTGGATATATAACCAGTAGTGCGATTGCTAGATAAGTCCGGCAAGGACTTCTACACTGTCTTCCATAATAGAGGTTCAAACCTCACCATCATCAATGTAAATGTTGTTCACATCCCCACCTACACTAGTTCTCCTTAATCTTTTGGATAGTTGTCATTTTGCTGGTATAAGGTAATATCTCAGCAGTATTTTCCACTTTACTGCAAATGAGTGATGGTGACATTTGTTTATGGGATTGTGGGCTACTTGTACTCCTTTGTGAAATGTCCATTTTCATTTATTGTCCATTATCATTAGTTGCAGTTTTATTATTTTTCTCTTGCATGATTTCTTATATATTCAGAAAGTCAGCCTGGTGTGTCAGATAGACAATTAGAAAATATTCTGAGGTAGATCTCATTATTATGCTGATTGTAAATTCTTTTTCCATGAAAAAGGAAAAAATAGTATATTGTTCTGAGAAATAAAGACCGCACTAACTTTGATAGAAACCAAGTTTATCATGGGTTTGCGAAGTCTGTCTCCAGGTCAGCAGCAGCAATGTGACCTGAGAATATTTTTTAAAAGTCTAGTTCTACACTAGACTTTTCAAATTAGCATCCAAATTTAAGGAAGTTTGTGTGGTTTGTATGCATAACATTTGAGCACTGCATTCAAAAATAGGTCTAGAAATGTATGCTTTCTTTTAATGGATTTAAATAATATATAAAAAGGCAAGTGCAGGTTAGAAATTCCTGCAATAATGTTCTGTGTAGAAACTTTTCTGGCCACATGCAGTCCCCTTTTTTTTGAAATCACTGCTAACAATTTCTCAGTCACCAGGGTGACAGTCTGTTTTGCTGACATATGACTTCTCTTTTCCAGGAAGAGACAGAACATGAGGTGGTCCTGTAGGAAGCAGTGACATTTCTCTGTGTGTGTCAATATTTGAAAAGGAAAAAATTTATTACTAGAGGAACCAAAATGAATGGGATCTCCTGCTCATTTTCAATGATTGTAAGGTTTCCATTGTGCCTGCTCTCTTTGTTTTAACTTTTCAAGTATTTGGTGAGATTCTGCCCAGGATAAAGTTTGTTCTGAGGACCTATTTTGTTGTTAGATCACAGTGTAGCTGCATTCTCTACAGGTTAGCTTGTTGAATGCAGGTTGAAGTTTAGATAGGTCCTACAAACTGATAACCAGCTGATGTCTTTGAGACTTTTTTCTACTTTTGTACATCATAATTAAATGTATGTTACCCAGAAAATGTATTGTGAGGCTCTGACATCCTGCTGGAACTCTTTCCTATAAACAGTAGCATTCAATCACATATATAAATGAAAGCATTTGTCTGTAGCTACCACCACCAACATCCTATAAGCTCGAGGGAAGAGTTTTGTAACCTTCATAAATTGCTATGACTAAAAACCCACCCTACAAAGCATCCAGCAGTATCCCTCTTGTTGTAAACCCTAAAATGATTATACTGAAATGATTTCCACGACTGATATTTTGCCCCACTCTTGGTTGTTTCATGTCTTACTGATAATTCCAATCTTGCCAGTAATTTCTTTATAGGAAATTCATATTTCTTTTCTATACTCAAATTGTTTAAATACTGTGTGTGTGAACTTAGACTTAGTCACACAGTGGTTATTAGTATTATTTTTAAGTTATTTATCTGTTTTGCCTCTATTCTGGTGCTTAACAACAGAGGCATACTGTCCCACAAAGACAGACATCGATAAATCAAAATTATGTTCTTCACATCGATAGACCTCTTGGCAAACTCTGTAACTTCTGTTTGGAAGTCCATCATCCTTGTGGATTTCTAACTCTTCCTAACAAATATCTGCCAGAACTTCCCTTAGTGGCAAAGGCAGAGTGTAAGAGGCTCTAGACATTAATTTTGGGGCTAATGGTTTCAGAGATCGAGTGTATCACTATCATGATGGGGAGCATGGCAACAGGCAGGCAGACATGGCACTGTAGCAGTAGCTAAGAGGGTACATCTGGTCCACTAGCATGAGGAAGAGGAAGAGAAAGCTACCTGGTAATGGCATTGACTTTTGAAATCTCAAGCCTACTCTTTGGTGACATACATCCTCCAACAAGGCCACAGTTCTTGATCCTTCCCAAATAGTTTCACCAGGTGAGGATTAAGTTCATAAGCGTTAGAGACTAAGGGGGCTTCTTATTTAAACAACCACATAAACCATCCCCTATATTCCTCCTGGTTTATTTTTAAATTCACAACCTTGTTTTTCAATTGTTATAGTCTTTCTCAAGAAAGAGAACATCAATTGGTTATCCAAAAACAAATGGTCAACCCTGAAAACTTAGGTATTATTCTTTTTACAAATACATATCATCATAATTTACTAACATTTCCTACTTCATATACTTTCTAATTGTCCTCAGATATGAACTTTTGCTGTTGTAAAAACATAATAGAATCTTGTAGTAAGCTCATTAATATAAGAAGTTTATTAAGTAATGTTAATACCACTTTAAACTTGTGTTATAGATGGATCACATACAGTTTTTATGGCAAAACTTCTCAAACTTAATATGAAGAGATCATAAAAACATAAAAGAAACTGGGTAGGTGTATACAAAGAAACAAAGGTTTGAGGGGCTCTGCAGAGTTCTTCCGAGGTTCCACACATCTCTAGAAGCCCTTCTTAGTAATTGACCTGGATGTCTGAGGACAGTAGAACCAATATTTGTGTATTGTTCAGGGACATATTTAACAGAAATATCTTTCTATCATTTTACTCATAAAAGTAACAATTGTTTGGTTGTTTTGATGATGATGATGCCTGCTGAAATGAGTATTATTGCTTACCAGAAAATACTTACATTAAATATTAAGTGCATAGAGTCAAGATGAGATAATCATTTAAAAAGACATATAATCCTTAGTGAAATAAAAGAAGTAATTAAAATTTGCCAACCAAAACATGTCCGGAGATAGATGGTTTTTAGTGTAGATGTCTACCATATTTTCAAATAAGAGTTAGTACCAATCTTCCTCACTCTGTTAGTTTTGTTTTATCTTAATTTGTTATTATTATTAAAGTCGAGAAGTTGAACATGGAGAAATTTCTGAGCTTTTCTGTCATAATTCTCTTTTAAGAATCACAAGGAAAATTATTGAGAAGAAGAAGGACAGATGATTTTCCTTTACAGAAATTTTAGTTGCTAATATCCCCAGTATCTTAGTCGATAATTGCATGGGTTAAATGCTAAAGCTTTGATTTCAGCTGGGAAAATTTCTTGTTCCTGCTTTCATTTATGCAGTTTCTGGTTATCCAAGCAGTTTTATGTCTGGGAGATCCTGGCTGTTCATTGCAGTCAAACTCTTTGTGTTCCTCGCCAGTGAACACTTCTGCCTGAGCTTTTTCATATGGGACTGGTGGGAAAAGATCCAAGAACAGAAAAAAAAAAGAAAGAAAGAAAGAAAAGAAAATCACTAGACTTGTGAGGCTTTTGTTTATATTTTACCATGTTGATTTTTTTTTTATATTCTAGGGATCCAGGCAAACACATATCCAGCTGCACTCAGAAAATAAGAGAATTGACTCCATCCTTGGATAAGAGAAGTTACAACAATGATGATTAATTCCAATTACCAAATACTGTGAGTATCCAAGCGTTAGTTGAAACAAGAGACCCAACACAAAGCTAAGTAAGCAGGATAGGCCCCCCCAGCATTCAGGATTCCTTGGTAGGTAACTTCTAGGAATGATATCTTATATTCTATATATGTGTAGCTTTATTCTATGACACAGTTTGAAAAATACATTCTATAGATCTTGTTAGGATCATGGGTTCCATATTGCGATGAACATTGAAATCATGAGTTTGTTGTTCTTGGGCTGAAGAACACATTTTGATATTCCAGCTATCATAGCAAGTGATACTCTATGTGCACTGGAAACATCTACATGACTTGTAAAAAATGAAAGTATTAGTTTTATGCTCTTGACTAATGGATGAGGATCTGAGAAATTCTCCCAAATCTGTGCTATTACACATTTTCTATGGATCTTATACCTGGGTTTAACAAGCAGTGCACTAGAGGGTATTTGGTAGACAAGAGCACAGAGAGAATTATAAGAACATTTCAACTGTAGAATGTGAGATTTGTTCCAGCAAACATGAATTCTGACTTTTTCAAGAGCACATATCAACTACAAAGAATAATACCAAACATAGGAGATGGAAGAAATGTGCTACATGCTCCAGAAGAAAAGGATGACTAATGGTGGCTGGCAAACCTGTAGAAGAATGACCTATGTTTTCTTTAGAGTTTGGCAGCAGTCTAAAGTTGACCCTTACTGGGATATGTTTTTTATTAATGTTCTCATAGTGAACACTGAAGGAAAGCCTGTCTTGAGGATGACTGTGAGTTTAATCAATCAGGGCTCAGGCATGGTTTACTACTGTCTGGAATGATTTGTTCTTTTCATTTCCTTGCCACAGAATTCTGATAAATTCATTTAAAGTGATCCACCACAGGTCAAATGCACAGAAGTACTATCCTAGCATAAATTCATTGCAGCAGTGAACACAGTGCCTGGCATAGAAATGATATTCATATCTTTTGGAGGAGTTCCATGGAACCTATAGAATTTCATTATATGCACTCTTGTATTGTAATTTAACATCAAGTTGTATGTTGGGGAGTTTGAATGCTCACATGAATAATTAATGAATTTATCCCATTGAGGTCCATGTATGAGGTACTAAATAGGTTAAGTGACTACAGGTTTTAACTATTCTATATTCTTTAGCACTTCAAAACTCTTTTTAACTTTTCCTCCAACTAATTAATATTTTGTTCAAATTATTTTTAAGTGATGTTTGCCCCCTTCAAGTTAGACCACATCAAACATACCAACTAGTTCTGTTTGTCATCTGTACTTACTATCAAAGGTAACAAAAATATTAATTGCTGCTTTATCTCAAGTCATTTGTATACTGTTGACTGAAAGGATTTGTAATTCAAACCTTAACCTATTAAATAGAGGAAATGAACTTGAAGTAAGGGAGAAGAACTATGTATGTACAAATGTAACCTGGTGGTAGATTGTGCAAATCCTTTACTTTCCTACACTTCTGGGTATTGTTTTCTGTCACATGACAATGTCTAGAAGACACTAGAGATTGGTCTCAATGCCTAAAAAGGAAAACTGCCCTTCTTTTGGGTGATTGTCTTGTCCCCAAGTCCCCTGACCCCACCATGGCCCTTACAATCATAATTTAGATAGCTTGTTTAAGAAAATAAAATGTAACAGTTTGACTCTCATGCTTCTTACCTAAGTCCCTGCCCAACAGAACAGAGGAATAAAATGTTATTTTAAAATGTTACAGTTTAATGACAAGTAAAGATGCCAATTGTGTCTCGTTTTTGCTTCCCCTCTAAGTTTGCTATTCTTGGGTTATATCAAAGTATCTAGGGTCTAATTTTTAACTAATTGTATCACATTTGGAATTTCAGAAAACCGTTCCCCATTTGGCAAGTTTGTGATATCAGTAACCCTGGTGTTCAAAGGCATTCGGCTTATCTGTGCTGATCCATAGTCACACTCAACTTGTGACTCAATCTTCAAATTCACCTGCTTCTTATATTCAGAAATGCTTGAGGCAGCAAAGGCAGTGGGCCATAATATCACAGTATCTTAAATTTACCAAACATCTTCACTATTTTCTGCTTTTGTGTTTATTCCTTTTAATAAAAAAAATTTAAGCATTTTGAAAGGGTTAAGGCATGACACTGATAATTTTCTTCTGATGAACAAAATATATCAACCACCCTTCAGAAGAGCTTCCTAAAGTCTGTGACTTCAGTCATGTTGGTATTAATTTATGCAAATTAAAAAGTATAAAGCTGAACTTTTGAAAATTTTATACTTGCCATTACCATGCATGAGTATGATACATGTATGACACTCACATGTTGGTGGTAACCAGCAATTATTTAAGGGGGGAAGTGATACAATTACATGTTAAGTAAAAATGTTAACAAAAAAGACTGTCTATCAATAATAGGAAATCACATTTCATACTGCAAATTTATGCCAGCAGTTGCTGGATAGGATGGGCATACATATAACACTTGCTCATACACGTGTGCCTTCAGAAACATGTGTGTTTGTGTACATGTATATTGAAGTTGACAATGGGGTTCTTTCATGATCACTCTCCATCTCATTCTATGAGGTAGGAGCTCTCAGTGGAATAACATGATTACTTGCATATCTAGTCTAAATATCTGGCTTTTTGTAGGCATCCTCTATTTCTACCTTCCAAATTCAGTAATTACAGTTATGTCAGTATGCCCACTTGGCATTTACTAGGGCTCAGGCCATCACTATTTCAGCTTTCACTCTTGCATGATTAGTATTTTAATCACTGAACAGTTGTTGCCTGAGTTTCTGATTTTGATTCTTAAAATCACTACTGCAATGTCATAATTCTCCATCACTTACACAATGTGGTCATATGCATGGTCCATTCTTGAAACCTTTCCAAAGAACCCATATAGGGGGATTCTTATTTTGTCACATCTTAACAAATATTAAGTTCTCAACGAAGTTAATCTTCAGGTAGACTTGAAGTGTTGATTTTTATGTAAAAAGGAGCAGACTAAATAAATCATGAATTATTTTCTCCATATGCTTTTCTAAAAGGATCATTATTCTTTCTGGTTACAAATTGATTTGTCTCTGAAATGCTTTAACGCAATGATGGTGCTTAGTCCATGCCTCTGCAGCTTTGGATTTCAGAAACTCATGATTAAAGGCAACTAATGAGAACCCTCAGGTTTTGCCTGCTGTTTAGCTTGGGTGGGAGGTAGTGAAAACTTGGGCACTCACTAAGATCAAGGCACTCTTTTGTTCAGAGAAAAGATATATTATTTAAAAATATTTACCATGTTTTCAGTTGGAGATCTTATCTGGTTTTATCTGTGTCCTCGGTTATTACACCACTGTGTTAGCAGTTGCTGAGCAGGCGATGGCTTGGGAGCTGCCCAATGGTGTACTGCATCACAGCGTGCATTCTCCACCCAGCTGTTTACTGAGACCATTCCAGTATAGTCCTAGAATTAATTTTCTCAGAAATTAGTTTTCTCTTAAATGGATTTTTAAATTAACCCCAGAATTTTTAGCAATGTTAAATGTTTCTCGGGTTATCTATCTTATCCATTTGGTTTGTTACTTTCTTAGAAGTATGTTCCTTTGTTTTAGATTCTGTAGCTGTTCATAAGTAATGAATTAAAACATTTCATCCTTTGTTTCTTTGTTAGTATGATAACCTAAGTACCCCTTTCCTTCTGACTTTTGGCATTATTTTAATTACAACATGTTTGGCTTTAATTATTGGTCTTTGAAACCATGCCTAAATTGAGGAGGATAAGGAGCTCACACAGCCCTCTGAAATACTGATACTACCTACAACTACTTCTCATCCTTTTCAGAGCTAGCCAAAAGTCGAGAGCACTGTGTCAGAAGCTAACCATGTTCACATGGATAAAGTGGCTTCAGAGGCAGGTTGTAACAATAATACTTTGGTAGGTTAAATATGATCATGAGCCTTATTAAAATGAAACTGGTCAATTCCTGGAATGATGTTTCTGTCACAAACAGGTGGCATCTTCAAATGATGATAGAAGAGAGTTTAATGAAAGCATCGTGGTGGGTACTAAGGGAAACAAAGAAGGATCAGCGATGATGAAGCATCATCCTATGTCTAGGAACAACAGAAAGATATGATCAGACTGGTGCTCAAGGGACACAAAAATCTGTGACTTGTGGTAGAGGTGTGGTAGAGGCCACAGCACTTGTCAGTGTGTCCCTTCCTGACTCTGATCCCCTTACAGAGGCTATCAGCTGCTACTAACCAGAAGATACCACAAGGGATGACCTCAGAGCAAAGAGAAGATAAAAAGTGATTGAGTGTATCTGATGGACAGAATACCCAGCATACCCTAAGCCTGTGGTACCTCCACACCCATTCCTGACACTTCTCTTGATAGAAAATCCATTTCCTTTTACGCAGGGAACACAGCTGTCCTAGTCAGCTACTCCATCGCCATGGAATACATTTAATTACACACTTACCAGGAAAAGAAATCTCTAAGGTTTGCTAGTATACTTGATGTGAAGTTGTATGACCTCTTTACTGCTTATCAGTATCCTAACTAGCTCCTAACCCTTCTGTGTGACTAAACCTCTAGAATATAAATTTTCAGAACTGAGTCTTGAACTGAGTTCCTCACACATGCAGAACAAGTGTGTCACCACTGAGCTATATCTCTGCAGTCGTGAATATGTGTTCTTATTGTTTATCTTCATTAAATTGTTTTCATCTACTAGAGTCATGTGTAAAGGAACACTGAGTGGAACTTTTACAAACTCACAAGTTCCAGTCACTGTTCTTTTTGCTGTCATTGCAGGTAACCAAGACACTTCCACTGGGTAATTGAGATCAACTACCAACTCAGTAGGATGAAGTCTCTAATAGTTCAGTGATTAGTGCAGAATAGCTTGCTTTTATTCCTATGCTAACATTTAATGTAGTCTATCCCTCTCCCCTTGGTACAACCACTTGTTCCAGGTAAGGACTATTAAATTCCCTGTGCCCAGTGTTTCCAGGAGAGGAAACATACCCTCTTGAAATGAATTGCTTGACAAAATCATGAGAAGGGATGATCACTTCTTCTGCTTCCACCTTTTAGTTCCAAGTTCAATTAAATTGCATGTGGTTCTATTAGCATCTTGTACTGACTACAGCTCAAACATTTGTACTACAATATCCACAGGGAATATACACAAGAAACACAAAGGATGGAGTAACAAATGAACAACTAGTGAGCCTTCAGATAAGCCTTGCTATGCTCTTACATACCAGCGGTTTCTCATCAAGGTACTATGACTTGCATTTGAGGCAATTGTTAAAATTTTTGCTAGATAACTTGCTTTGCCAAGGTGATGTGAGGTGATATTGTTTGAGCTCTAAGAAATAAAACTTGCCTGAGAATCAGAGCGTGGAACAAGTCACTAGTTAGCCATAGGGGCCAGGCAGTGGTGTCACACATGTTTAATCCCAGCACTTGGGAGGCAGAGGCAGAGGGATCTTTGTGAATTAAAGGCCACCCTGAGCTATACTAGATTAATCCAATCTCAAAAAGAAGCAGAACCAGGCAGTGATAGCTCACACCTTTAATCTCAGTACTTGGGAGTCACACACTTTTAATCCCATCACTAAGGAGTTGGAGATAGGAAAGGATATGTCTGGGTGGAGAGAAATATAAGGTGGAAGGAGACAGGAGCTTTGGCATTCAATCCGAGGACTTGTAGAGACAGGATGCCCTATTCAGTCTGAGGATTTCGTAGAGGTAAGAACTAGTGGCTGCCTGCTCTGCTTCTCTGATCTTTCAGCTTTTACCCCCTGATATCTGACACCAGTTCTTTTTATTAAGATCAATTAAATTCATGGTATTGTGATGCTTTTTGGAATATTGTGGTAAAGGAGAAAACATTCTGTAAGTTCACAATGATGAGGCATTCAAGGAAAGGTAACCTCACTGTAGAATCCCATCAGGAAACAAGCAGAAGAGTAAATATTCCAGATTATCTTTTCTCCCTCTTTTGTATTTCCTTTTGGTTATACACAGTGGTTCTCAACCTTGCTAAGGCTGCAACCCTTTAATATAGTTCCTCATGTTGTGGTGCCCCCCTATGTTGCTACTTCATCATTGTAGTTTTACTACTGTTATGAATTTTAATGAAAATATCTGATATGAAGGGGTTGTGACCCACAGGTTGAGAACCTCTGATAGAATTGTAATAGAATCTAGAAGAATACAGACAACAGTAGAGCCCCTCCTCCCCATCCTGGCATAATGAATGCCAGTGTCTATTTTAGGGTATAGATTCATGTTGGAGGAGACATGGAGGAGTCTGAGAAGTAAAATGATTTTCTAAATTGCAAACAAACGCATTGGGTGGAGAATCCACATCTGTACATTGTAAGGATTGCTGAAAGTCATTTTAATACTTTCTTTAAAAGATGCATTGTTTGTAAAGGCTTAATTTCCGTACCTGACTTACAAATACTTTTACCTTGGGCAGTGTACAACTTCATCAGGGAAAATAGGGTCAGGAGTAGCAAACATTGAAGAACATCTGGGCTACCTAAGCTTCAAGTTTCCTTCCTTAGGATTATCTTTCATGGTATTAGGAGGCATCATGCAAACTTCCAAAAGCATGAGGGAACCAACCGTCCTAGCCAGCTCCGATGCCTATGAACTACATCAAAGTCGAGTATAACATAATAACCCAAAAGATGCAGTACTGGCATGTAAATCTAGGCATTAACCAAGGGTTCTCTAATTGGATTTATAATCCAATCAACAAGAGGGAAACCATGCATAGTGCTAGAAACCTAGCGGGTTCTAGGGAAATCGTGGTTTTGAAGAATGTATAACCACTACTTTATTAATCCAACATAACCCTTAACAATCCATTAACATCTTCCTTATATCTGCAGATATGTGGAGTATTTACTCCTCATCAAGGAAACTTCACTTTGCAACAGAAAGACACAACCATAGAAAATCACAACCCATCAAAGGGCAGAGCTGTGGAGGCCAATCCCAACATATATGTCTAGAAAATATGCTTTCATCTAAAACTTAGGTAATATTTTTGAAAAAGAGGGGCAGAAAGATGAGAAGAGCCAAAGGACCAGGCAGTCTGCTATGAGATGGTATCTTTTAGTAAGATCAGAAGCAATACTTACAAAGTGTCACTAACATAACTACCCAAATATGACTTGAACAAAGAAACACCAGCAGACATGCCAATGTGGATGGGAAAAAGTCTATAAGGCCTCAGATTTACACAAAATACTACAGGTGACTGAAGAAACCTGGGAGGGGGAGAATAGTCTTCACTAAAGTTCATACAAATTGATTATCCAATATCAGTAATCAGCCCCGAAAAAGATCCATAAAAGTAACATTGTATGACTGAGTAGCTTGTATTTAAATAAATAAATAAATATTTACGTGTGTGTATACATACATAAACATATTTATATTCAATAATAATTACATGTAATAGTAATAACAATTAATGAAAAAAATTCATGTGGTGTGGGAAGTCCTTCAGTCTATGTGTTGCTTTTATTGGTTAATGAATAAAACTGTTTTTGCCAGTGGCTTACCAGAATAGAGCTAGGCAGGAAAAATAAACTGAATGCTGGAAGAAAGATGGTGGAGTCAGTGAGAAGCCATGTAGCCCTGTCAGATGCTGGACAAAACTTGACCCGGTAAGTCACAGCCATGTAGCAAAACACTGATTAATAGAAATGGGTTAATGTAAGATATAAAAGTAAGCAAGAAATATACTTAAGTTATTGGCCAAGTAGTATTGTAAATAATATAATTTCTGTGTGATTATTTCTGGTCTGGTACATTGGCTGGGAACGAACATGCGGCCTCCTACTGCATTCACAAATTTGAAAGATATCAAGGAGTGGTATACCGGGGGGTTTGGAGGCAGAAAGTAGAGGGGAGGGGAGAAACATTGTCATTTTACTATAATCTCAAAATTTCAAAAAATTAGTTCAGGGTTAGAGGATATTGTCACATAGTGGAGTAGATGTGACTAACAGTAACAGGTGATGTGCTTGCTTTTGATTTTCTGGATAACAGTGATCCAATAAAATTCAAGCCTCTGGATAAAGTAACTAGTTTCTCAAAGATGGAATCTGTGTTGTGTCTACAGTGCGGAAATCCTGGCTGAGCTGCCCGATCTCACCTCCCCAAAATTTTAAGCTTCTGATGACATCATCAGCTCTTCTGTATTTAACATCTAGAAATTTCAGACTCAGAACTTAATCATTACATTTACTGTATTTTTATCTTTTGGTCCTCTCTATAGATTCTGTACCACTATAGTTACATATAATAACATCTATCTATTTGTTCATCATTACATCCATCAATTCAGCAATCCTTTTATCCATCTGTCCATCTATCTTACTATCTCATCAATTTTTTTCCCCCTCTGGAGAACCTTGATTGACACATGTGGTAAATCATACTCATACCATAGATTTTGCTCAGATGAAGGTGTAATAACATATATATATATATATATACATTAATTATATGATTTAATTGTAAGGAATAAATCATCTAACCTAAACTGGCTTATGTAATTAGAGATCTCATACTTTATTTTTTTCTCCAGGATGCTTCTTGTAAATACATACTCCACATTAATTCCTCTCTCTCCATTCGTTTCTCTCCTTTCTCCTCTGTTCTTTCTCTATGCTTCACTCTGAGCCTAGCTATCAAGGTGGGGAGAATTTACATTAGATAGACATTTTTCTCTTTGACCCTTCTAGCAGTTCTTCATGTTAACAGTCAATAACAGACTTCACATGTATGTGCTTACAATGATTCCAGCACACCACAGCTCTCTAGCCTTCAAATATTTAAGCCGTGTCTTTGTAATTATGAAGCAGAGACAAGCTATCTAACAGTGTGATATCTAATTTTCTGATTTAGTGACAAACCTAAGATATCTAAATGCTTACCATATTAATTAGTTTCCTGAAGAAGATTAAAGATTTTTTTATAAATGTTAGGCATAATACAATCAAGCATTTGTCTATGTTTTTCCATGACTTTTGAAATATTTTTAGTTTCTTTGTAAATTAATTTTTTAATTCCAAGAGTAAAATGGCAACAGTTTTGCTACAAACATGTTCACCGTTTTATATCTGCATCTTAAATGATCCAGGGAAAAGAGGTGTTCAGAGTCTCAAAATTAGTTCTAATAGTCCATAGGATTGAGGTATCTGAATCAATCTTGATGTACTGATACAGAAAGCAATCACTGGATTATTTTGATATAATTATCACATCCCAGGAGTTACAAAAATGCCAATTAAAAAAATAGAATGGATACTGTACTTTCAGAGACAATGACATCTGTACCCTTAGTACATGTAGTGATCTGAATGAAGGATTCACTCCACTTCCCACCTCATGGAGTCAGATATTTGGACAGTTGGTTATGAAACTTTTAGATGGCATTTAGGGGATGTCATTGAGACTTCAAAGCCTTGGCCCATTTGTGAGTTATTCTTTCCAGGTTTTGTGTGTGTTTAGAGATGTGGTATGTGGGCTTCCTGCTCTGACTGCCTTCTGTCATGTTTTTTTCCTTCATTATGGACTCCCACAATAAAAGT
>JAQHUG010000195.1:3791360-3807472 GCA_028555095.1 Dicrostonyx torquatus
AGAAAACTTGCAGAAACGCACTGAACTTTATGTGAAAATATTCTTTGTGGATTTTTTTGTATAACAACAAACAAAAATCAAAAGTCATATTGTTTTCAGTAGAGTACAAGTTAATGTTACATCCTCATGTGATGTCATGCAAAAACTGAGCATGTCTGGTAAATAAACAGATGGAAGAGGATGCTCATTATAAAGTCCTTATATGTAAAATTAAAATAAAATCTCATCGTTCCTCTGGTTATGGAAGCTCTCCAAGGCATGAATCATGAGATACCATAAAAAACAACTTTTTTGAATAAAAGATGACACACAGAGAAAAATAGATACTTTGTTCATTTTGTGCTCTCAGAAGTGTTGAACACCATAACCACATATATCTTTTATTTATCCCCTAATGAATACAAATAGTCATCTGACTAATTAAACTTACTTTCTATTCTAAGAAGCATTAGATTTGAAGAGATCTATCTATCTATCTACCTACCTATCTATCATCTTTCTCTATATACTTTCTATTTATTATTTACTTATCTACCTACTTGTCTATGAACAATATTACAACCAAAAACTTTAAAAAATTCTCAGGCACATGTTGGCAAGTAGCTGATATCATAATCAAAGTTTTATTTTGCTGGTTGGAAGTAGACATGTGATGTCTGCTTGGTTATTTCTTATACTGTCTTCTAAACAAAATCTCTAAACTAAAGAAGGTGGTTGTGAAGTTCAAGGGGTGTTTTGGGAGGCAAACTTCCGTTTTGGAGTTGGCTTGACGTCTGAGAAGCTGGCACGCATTATGCTTTGCTTGTGTATCAATTGCCTGTGGCTAATATCCAGGGGGTGATTTAGAAATTGTGCAGCCTAATTCAGCTCAGCCAAAGCAAGGGGCCTGCTCTAGCAAGGTTTTAATGTTCCCTGAGGGTTTCAATAGAAGGCCTGAGAAAGAAAAATGGCACTCTAATGGGGCATTCTGTGCCAGAAAATCTAGCTCTCCTGCTGTCCCTCAGACACTCTGACTGCTAAGCATTTGTTAGTCACTATGCCTGTTGGCCTATTTGAAGCAGTGGCCAACACCTCAATCCACAGTTGATCGGAAAGCCTCAAATAACAACAGAGTGCAGTTTGGTTTTCTGGGACTCTATCCCACATCCAGGTAGATGAGAAATTCCAGGGTATCCAACAAGGACTATACTGGATCTCTGATGGTGGGTGAAGGGAAATGCTGACTATATTGTGATCCAGATTAATTTCTAGGTAACACTTTTAAGAGAAGAACACACTTGACTCCTAAACTATACTACCTTGCTGTGCAAACAGTACTGGATGCTGGTGACTTCAGTAGGGTGTTGCACAGAAAAACCAAGCAACTCCTGTACTACCAGAGTTACTTACACTATCTGGTAATTGCCATCATAGGGTGCTGCTATTGGCAACAAGTAAGTACATAGATAACAAGGATTTTAGCTAATAAAATCCTGCAAGCCACAGACATCTCTGACACAGAATGAATGACAACTTGAAATGTCAATGTGCTGTGGTTGAGAAATGTGTGTTCTCTCCAGTTCCAACCCTATTTTCTTTTCATTTTTCATTGAGTGTCTTTTTGAGTGTCATCTTACTAACTATTCTGTGAAAATCTTAACAAATTTTTTCTTTGTAATAAGCACTTATTTATTTGTGGCTATGGACTCATTGACATCCATCTAAACCTCCTCAGAAGAAAGGGAGAACACACAAATCACCTCAAGAAAACCCTTCAGTGTCCACCTGTATCTCTGGCAGCCTCAACTTCAATCTCTTCTTCTCAATTATTTTGGATTTTACTCCCATTCCAATCTGTTTTCTCTGTTAATTGCTTTGTTTTCTTCCTCTGATTTTCTTATAGATTCCTTCTCATGTTTTACTTGTCTTCTCTGTGGGTTTGTGTTAACTTCTCTATATGTACTTTTTTCTTTGATTCTTCCTCCTCTCTTCTTATTCCTTCTATTCCCATTCTACCTTCTCCTTTGCTTCTATTTTATTCTTTTCTTTCACATTCCAATAGAGATGAAACATGAAACAATGATTGGCAATGCAGAGAGTATTTCTTTTTATATATTTTAGTAAAAGCAAAGACTAACTCATGTTACTTTCTATCTAGAAATGTCTTCTAAATATCTCATTTCACTGCCTCCAATCTGAGATATAAATACTTGGCATGAAACTAAGAATTGATCACATTAACATTATAGTTAATAATTTTTTTATTAATTATAAATGTGGGTACTCATAGTTCTTGGTCTTTAAACAGACGTTACCTTAAATTAAACCATAATACACAGTACTTGTATATATGGACACACATGCACAGAAATGCACACAAAGTACACATGTAAGATAGACAATATGTTGTAGTAAAGTCATATTCAGATATAATTATGAAATATCTATGGGTAGGAAAACTTTCTATTGTCATATAATGTTACAGAGGCTTATGAAGATTTCTGCCATGAAGTGGCCACCATTGAATGCAGATTTCTTAAGCTTGTCTCAGCTCTGATCAAGCATCTTGAACAAATTTGCAGTCTTATACCCCTCAGTACTCAGTGTTCTTCTATAGTGGTTATATGTTCTCAAAACTCAGATTATGGTTAAAGTTTTGAATATTATTTTGCCATTCCTATGTTGGGATGGACAAATTCTGACCTGGAAGATGACTTTCTAACCTTAATACAGCTCTGTGTATAGCTGGAATAATTGTGGAATAGAACACGTGTTGTCCAGATGTGCTGTGCAGTTGCTCTGGGTTACACATGGGTTCCTACATGAGAGCTGGTCTTGACTTGTTACTGGCTGAAAATGAATTATGTTTAAGATATGTTATGCTTTGACAGTGAGTTTGAAAATAATAAAACGTTGCCCTCTTTCATTTTCCTGATGCCCTGCAGACCTGAGTGCCCTGCATGCAGATGACTGTTGAAGTGGCCATGGCAGGTGCAGGGATGTCATGTGGAAAACATCTGTGGGGACATGTGTTTAATTCAGATCTAGCTTCAAGCAGCACTTAAAAATGTGTGTGTGTGTGTGTGTGTGTGTGTGGCCTCTACGTGA
Source organism: Dicrostonyx torquatus (assembly GCA_028555095.1). Taxonomy (NCBI): domain Eukaryota; kingdom Metazoa; phylum Chordata; class Mammalia; order Rodentia; family Cricetidae; genus Dicrostonyx; species Dicrostonyx torquatus. Next base: position 3,794,448 of record JAQHUG010000195.1, read on the forward strand.
TTAAACTTACTAGGGTTAGAACATCTAAAAATAAATGGGGGAAAATGCCATGGAGGGATGACCTTTTAGGATAAACGTTCTATGTCTAAGACCTAAAGGAACTGACAGAGAGCCTGAACCATAGGGGTCTGACAAGAAAGCATTTAAAAGCTTCCCTGCTGGAGGAGAAATGGCTTTCATTTTTTTTCATTGCTAATTGATGACTTTCACTATTGTTTTAAATGAAAGCTTCTTATGGGTATAGAGTTTAAAGGGCTGGTGTTCTTATAGAGACAGGATCTGACAGCAGGTGTATTCAGAACACACGGCACATGGCAAAGAAGATAAGAACTGCCCTCCTTTAAATCTACACCTCATCCATAAAATATGGCTTGTGAAAATATGCAGTCTATATTTGCTGCAGTTCTTTCTTTTCAGACTTCACTAAGCCATATTCCACCCTGACTAATGTCCCGCATTATGAAGCACCTCATTATTTCCTTGTCTACCCTGGTCCCACTTTGGAACACTCATGTCAGGCTTTGTTCCACTTTAGATAATTAGTGGGGTGAACTGGAGGCTTCCAAGTTTGTGATGTAGGTTGACAAAAACAATGAAAGGGAACCTGGACTCATGCCCTATTTCCTTTTAACTATTTCCTGGAAAAGGTAGCCTGTATCCATTAACTGATCTCCCCGTGATGTGAACAGCAAGAAGCTTCTTATGGTTTTTGTGGCCTATGCTAAAATTAAAAGTAATGAAATAAAGATTACCTTATTCCCACCTCCAGGGTTTAAACAGATAGAGGCATGGGAATTAGTTTGGTTTCCCATTTCAGGTTGTCAGATTCTATTATCAAAATAAAACTGCCCCTGGTCACTTTTGGTAGAGGCAATAAGAAAGCAATGGACCCAATAAGAAACAGGATGGGCCAAGAGACCCAACAACTCTTCTCCTCAAGTGGATCTTTTGAGTCTCCTCAGTCAGCAAAAGTGTTTCTTGAGGCCCTCTCTGACTTCCATGACTGAGAAGGGATGGAGAGTTGACCCTCACCTGACCCCTTCCTGGAGCTCTGAAAAGTACACCTCTCCTTTCCCATATTCAGGTTTATTGGTTAGCCTGTCAGGTACTCTATTTCTTAAATTTTGCATTATTTGATGTTACTTGGTATTTTAGATAGCTATTCTATTGAAGTCATTTTTTTTATTTTATCGAGTTAAAATACAAGGAAATACAGAAAATACAAAGAATAAAATAACTAATATTTATATTCACTCAGTAACACCCTACTGTAAAAGAAAAAGCTACAATACAGCAACAAATAAGTTGATTATGAAAAACTGATAAATTTTAGGGAAAAAGAAAACAAAATAATAGAAATGCAAACAAACAGCAAACTTCATTGTTTAAGAATAAGCTCCATTATTCATGACAAATATTATTTCACACATAATCCAGATAAGTAGTAGAAAGCCATTTTCATAAATATTGAATTATACTATGATTGTCTTCAAAAGAGAACAATGCTAGCTTTGCTTTTGAGGTTGAAATACATGTAAGGTGATAACTCTCAAGTACATTTGTAAAAAAAGATTTTTAATTCCTTATAAGGAAATGATTATAAAATGATTGAAATTTCAGAGCCATTGTATTTTGTAAGGCAATGTGTTCATAATCTTAAACAGTCGAAGCCTTGCCATGAAAAAGAAAAATTATTTGGCACTTCCAACACATTTTTTTGGCTTTCTTGCCTTATGTACTTGTGCTTATTGCTTATAAAATTGCTTTTTTTAAACTTTGAAATTCAAGTCAATGTTTGTAGCTTTATGCTGATAGTTTGGTGATTGTGTCTAAGTGGGTCAGTTTCCTGAACATGAAACTTGGTCTTTTCTTTTAAAAACAAACTTATTTTACATATCAACTTCAGTTCCCTCTCCCTCCTGTTCTCTGGCTTACCTCATTTTCTCCCCACCACACATCCACTCCTCAGAGAGGGTAAGGCCTCCCTTGGGAAGTCAACAAAGTCTTTCACATCACTTGAGGCAAAACCAAGGCCATTCCCCCAGTATTTAGGCTGAGCAAGGCACCCCTCCATATGGAATGGGCTCCAAAGAGCCAGTTCATGCATTAGGGATACATAATGGTACCACTACTAGTGTTCCTACAAACTGCCCAAGTCACACAACTGTCAGCCACATTCAGAGTGCCTCGTCTGGTCTTATGCAGGCTTCCCAGTTGTCAGTCTGAAGTGAGTGAGCTCACACTAGCTCAGGTCAGCTGTTTCTGTGGGTTTCCCCATCGTGGTCTTGGCACCTTTAGTCATAAAATCTTCATCCAGTAACTGATGGATGCAGATGCAGAGAACCACAGCTAAACAATGGTCTGAACCCCTTAGGTCCAGTCGTAGAGAGGATGGAGCAATATTACAAGAGCAAAGTGGTCAAGACTTGTTTCTTTCCCTTGTGATATCTTCATCATTGATAATAAGTCCTAGAAAAAATAGACACCAAACATGTAGTCAGCAGAATTTGATTTATCACAGTAGTCTTTACTGAGTAAAATTGACAAGTGATTAAACTTTTGTGGAATGAATTTAGAGTTTATTTTGAGGACATTTAACACATCTGTATTTCTTTAGTGTATATATTAAATAAAATTGGTTTGATATTATCTTTTTACCAGTGACAATACTGACAGCTTATTCCTCAAAATTTTATATTGAATAGTTATTTCTTGCTTTTGTAATTGATTAGTGTCTTATGAGCCCATATTGTGGGTACAGTGGGTACACAGTACAAAGCCCTTAGCACTGTATAGTCATTAATTCATGTCACTGGTTTTGAAAGTTTATGTGAAGAATGTCACCAAGCTGGCTTCATTTATCTTTTGTTTGTGAGGTTATTTATTCAGCTTTGGTGTGAATTTAACAATGTTGCCTGGTTTGAATGCTCTCTGCCTTCTTTTAAAGAAATACAAACTTTGACATACCCATTGTATCATTGCATTTTAAAATTTCTTCTCTGGTAATTTCAGCCATTGTGCTGTATCTGTGTGTACCTGGCTTGGTTTTTGTTTTATCTCTTTGAATGTGCTGTCTTACTTTATCTTTCCATATATATATTGCCATTTTTTTGGTAGCAGTCATCTTGTGTAACATAGAATCAAAAAGTTTTTAGCATTACAGTGGATACATGTTTACTTCTGCTGGTATTTTGATTTAACGTTTGAGTACTCGAACCTAGGGGCTGTATTATAGATTAATTCTGGTCTTTGTGATGCTCAATTTACAAAATCTATCAACTATCTTGATTTATACTTCATATTAAGAATGAGAGTTAACCTTTATATTAAGAATGAGAGTTAACAGGCCACAAAGTTCCTCATAGTATTTTCCTCAGTCAAAATTTTAGCTCATTTTCTTGTTGTACCTGTGATATGATGGAAGACTCTTGTGACTGATTTTTTGTGTGTGTGTTGTTGGGGGAAGTGATCTTTTTCATTTCTGAGGAATGATTCATTTTGGGGGCAGTATGCATTTGCAATTTCCTGTTATGATTATGTTTTTCCCACCTCTGTCCTATAAAGCTGTAATACTGCTGTACTGATTTCCAAAGTGGTTGCACAAGTTTGCACTGCTACCAGCAATGTAGGAGTGTTCCCCTTAATCCACATCCTCTCCAGCATAAGCTATTATTTATGTTTTTACTTAGCCATTTTGACAGTGGTAACATGATATCTTTTTAAGGAATTTCCACACTGATTTTCACAGCGCCTCCAAAAGTTTTCTCTACACCAACAGTTCCTTATTGTGCACATGCAAGACAACTTCTGTTTTCATTATTTTGTTTTCTTCTTAGCCATTCTAACTAGGGAAAGCAAAATCTTAAAATAGTTTTGTGTTTACTTTTATGGCTAAGGATGTTGAACAAATTTGGAAAAATATTTCCAAACAAGTGGTATTTCTTCTTTTGAGAACTTTCTGTTTAGTTTCATGCTTCCATTAGTAGTTGGGCTATTTATTTTCTTCTTTAGATTTTTAGTTTTTTGTATATTCTAGATGTAAACCCTGTATAAGATGTATAGCTACTAATTTTCTCCTTTTGTGGATTGCTTCGTCACTTGAATAATGATATCCTTTTCTGTACAAAAGCATGGCCTCATGACTTTCCATTTAGTCAGTTATTGGTCTCAGTGCTTGATTGTTTTACCTAAGACTTTTTTAGAAAGTTCTTTCTTGTTCAAATGTGTTCAAGTATATTTCTGACCCTTCTCTAACAGTTCAGAGTATAAACTTTATATTAGTTTCTTGATCTATTTTGAATTGCTTTGTATTCAGTGAGAGATAAAATCTGATATCTTTTTTTCACCTGTAGCTCTTCAGTTTGGTCATCATCTGTTGAAGATACTGTCTTTTCTCTAACATGTATTTTTGGCCACTTTGTCAAGATTCAGAGGGCTATAGGAGTGTGAACTCCTCAATTCTATCCCATTCATCAATGAGTCTCTTTTGGTGTAAATATTGTGCTGATTTTATTATGATGTCTCTGAGTATAACTTGTAATCAGGATAAGGATACTTCTGGAACTGCTTCTATTGTTCAGTGTTGCTTTAAGTGTGATGGGTCTTCTGTATTTCTAAATGAATTTTAATGTTCTATCCCAATTTCTGTAAAAAGTTTCAATAGAGTATTTTGTGGGCTGCATTGGATATGTAGATTGTTTTGAATAGAATGACCATTTTCATAATATAAATCCCAAAGATCCATTAGTGTCTTGATTAATTGTTTTATTTATTTATTTGGTGTCTTTTCCTCTTCTAGTATCTACTTCAATTAACTACTTCTTTTCATTTTTAAGCATTCATTTCATAAGTCTTTTACTTTCTGAACTAGATTTTTCCCAATATATGTTATTTTATTTTATTTTTGAAGCTTAGGTATATTGGATTCTATCTCTCTTTTACTTTCTCAATATATTTTTTCAGCATGTATAGAAAGGTTACTGATTTTTGTATGTTAATTTTTTATTTTTCTATCCAAATAATTTGTTAAGTATGTTTCAGGAGGGTATTTTTTGGTTGTAGTATTAAGCATGTTTTGTGTATAGAATCAGATAATCTACAAATAATGGTACTTTGGCTTCATACTTTCTTATTTGTATCTTCTTATCTTGTCTTACTGTTCCAGATAACCCTTCAAGCTATGTGTTGAACAGACATGAACAGTGGCCTTTCTTGCCTTGCTCTTCTTCATTTGTAAAAATGCCTCTAGTTTTCTCTAGTGAGCATCTTGTGTGCTTGTGTGCTGTGGGTTTGTCATATGTTCACTGTATTCTGTTGAGATATGTTATATCTATTCCTAAATTCTCTAGCACTTTTATCATGAAGGGATGCTGGATTTTTTTCAAATGTCTTTAATGCTTCTAATAAGATGATTGGTGTTTTATATCCAGTCTACTTATGTAGAAAATTATACTTATTGATTTACATTTACATCATTGGTTCAAGCCAACTTGACTATAGTAGAGGGTCTTTTTGGTGTGTGTATATGTGTGTGTGTTTATTTTGTCTGTAAATTTTTGTTGTTGTTGTTGAGAACTAGAGATCTATGTTAACTGGAAAATTAGCATTTGTTTTGTTTTTTTCTTTCTATTCTTTTTGTTGACTGTGTTTTTGGTCTTTGAGAATTCATTGGTCAACTACTCCAAAAGAAGTAATCCTCTCCTGGACTTTTGGTTAGCCTCTGGAGTCTAGTGGGCATTGTTGTCCCATTATAGGCTAACTCCATATGGGTTCTTTTTCACTATGTGTATAGATATATTTTAGAAAACTTCTACACTACTAGGTTTCTATATGACTTTCTAAAAGGTATTTAATGTTATTTTCCCCTCCCAGTAGTCCCTCCTCTATCCTGCTCCCTCTTTCCTATTCCAATTAAACCTTTCCTGTTCCATTACTACCTTTTAACATTTTATACTATTGTGTTTTATCTCCCTTTTCTTAAAAGACCCAGCCAGCCTCACAGCCCTTAATTATCTCCTGCTCCTATGAATATTCCAAATAAAGCTCACTTACTGTAATATTCAATGATAACATCTATAAATGAAAGGAAATATGTGACATTTGGCTTTGTGTCTGTGTTACCTCACTCGTAATGATTGTTTCCAAATCCATTTATTTACTTGCGAATTTGATTTTTCTTAGTAGCTAATTAATATACAGTTTTATAATTGTATCACAATTTCACTACTAATTCGTCAGCTAATGGACATCTAAGCTGCTTGTATTTCCTGGTTATGTAAGAGTAAACCATGAATGAGCATATATCTCTATAGTAGAAGATGGAATCCTTGAAGAGCATTCTAAAGAATGGCATAACTCAATCATGTGGTAAATCTATTTCGAACTTTTTGAGTAACCTCCACACTTTTTCCACACTGGCTGCAAATATTTTCACTCCCACCAGCAGTGAATAAGTGTTCCTTTCACCCTACATTCATACCAGCATTTTTTTTTCTTTTTTAATTTAACCCTTCTAAGTTTGGTAAGATGAAATCTCAAATAGTTCTAACTTGCCTTTCCCTGTTGGGTAAGGATGTTGAACACACAGCAGTTATGAAAGCATGTAGAAGACCTGTGCAAGACAAAGACAAACTACGTTCTAGCACAGAGAGGAGAGTTGGACAAGATGACAAGTTGCTCTGTCAAGGAACAACTGTTGGTAATAAACAGATACAGGGTGGAGAAATTCAGTTTACCAATCTCCAAAGGAAGGCCGCACTTTCAAGAATATATGATGAATACAACTAGAACCTCATTTAAAAAAATAAAAAACATAAAGTTGGGTGGGTATATAATGGGAAATCAATCCAGTAAGAGTTAGAGGATAACTATGATAAAATTATGTTTGAAATTCTCAAATAAAGAATTTTTTTTAAAAAAAATAGTTTTGCCAATTGCCTACCATCCCACTGGTAAATCCTCAGCATCATTTGCGATCTTAAGTACATGTGGTCATTCATGCTCTTTAAGGAGAGATATTGGAGTTCAGTCTTCTAAGCCTGTGAAGGATTTGTGACTTATTTCTTATATAAAATTTATTAAATAATTTAAATATTTCAAGTTTTATTTTCCTTCTTTAAAGCAGAGATGGAGTTAACATAATTTTTGTGTTGATGACATTAAAACTAGGTGACAGCTCTGACTTTTTATGCCTTGATCTTTGTGACATTTTTGTATTTAAGAAATTCTCATATTATAGTGCTTCACAAAGAACAGATATTTCTTTTCTGCATTTAAAATCGATTGATATTCCACCCGTTATATAACTAATAGGCTGCAGAGATAAATGTTCAAACTAAGTGTCTAGGTCAGTCTTAAACTTCATTTCTTTATTGTGCAAATTGTTTCCCTGGGACTGAATGAGCAGCCCACTATAAGGCAGATGGAGAGCCATTCAGCAACGGGTTGTTGCGTTTCTGGTGTGGATGCTCTGCTCTATTTCTTTGGCACATTGTACAGGAATATTCTATAATGTGAACTTTTTTTCTTCTAGTCAAGATTTTTGAGTTTTTCCTGCTTTCTCTTGTGGCTGTGATTCCTTCAATCTCAAGTCAGTTCCTCGAGAGCTCATTCCTCTCACCTACAATATATTGGTAAGTCAGGCATATACCAAGGTTTGTGGTCACACATTTCATTTGTCCCTATTGGAATTGTGGGCAGGCATTCAAATGCACAGTGATTTCATGCCTGGGAAGCCTCAAGAACCATAGATCAGTTGGCAGACAGACTGTGAAACATGCAATGTTTATGATGATCTATGTTGTATAATCATATGAGATAGATTGCATATATAATGCTCATCAGTGTGGAGTCATCTGGGGAAGCATCTGTTGAATTTTGTTTGCCAGCTTGAGGAAAAGATATTGCCAAGAGTTTGGCAAAGGCATTTATGTGCTTATTGTATGAAGCAAATTTATACTTTTTACTGGGACTCCTGGGGTGAGAGTGAAGCTGCAGTTTCCTCAGCAGAGAAGTAACCGTAGGGCCACACCCAACATTCCACACTCCACTGGAGATGCACCATATGCCACAGGATCCTCAAGGGCTTTGACAGCAGAGAGTTTATACTAATGGATTCATTTAGCTCAGTGCAAAAGCACAGCTGGAAAATACTCTTCTTAAGCAATAAGAACATCAAAGCATGCGTATGACGTGTATTCTGAGACACGAGTTTACAACTGAGGTGTGTGCTGTGATTCTATGTGTCCACACAAGTCTATAGATTCAGAAAGGTGAAAGATAGAGCTTTGCATTAAACTATATGCTAAGTTTTATTCCCATTTAACTTTGACTGAAATTACATCTGTACAAAATAGTCATTGGAAAATATTTTCATGAAAATGCATTTTTTAAAAAAAACTATCAAGACACACATTGCTACAATCAAATAAAACTATAGTCCATTGGCAATGCTAAAACGCAGCTTTGCTTTTATCCATATGTTTTGAAGATAATCCCACACTCAGTTTTTGGTGCAACATAGAACATATATTTTTTTCTCAGAGTGTCTGTCATCATCTTTAGTTTATTACATAATTTTATATCATAAAATAAGAATTCATGAGCAGGAATCTCTAAACATTCTTCTACTTGGAAAGTACCATACTCTAGAAAAATAATCTTTCAAAATTTCTTTTTTTTCATTTTTTAAAACATATTTTTTTAAAAAAAAATTGATTTTTGGGAATTTTACATCATTCACTCCAACCCCACCCATTTCCCACTCCTTCCACATCCACTGTCCACACTTATAATGACTCCTTCAAAAGAAAATAAAAAAAATAAAATTAAAAATGATACCATACTTGAACCACTCCACTTCTTTGTCTTTCCTGCCTCTCTATAGCATATTCATCCATCGTAGAATCTTTGCAAACTGTGGTGTGTCACTCAGTGTACCCTTCTGCCCAAATAGCTTTATAAGCAAATATTCATTGCAATGAGTTGTTGGTTTGGTTCAAGGCCTCTGATTTCTGCTACATCATCAATCCTGGATCATGATTTTCCTCAGCTATCCTGCTGTTGCCCAGAGTCATGGAGATCCTGTGGCTATGGATCCACAGCAGCTCATAAATAGAGTAGATGTTGGGGTCCTGGGTCCTGTTTCTGAATCAGAGTTGTAGCTGAGTTGGTCAGTCGGGGCCTGCATTAGGCAGAAACATGGTCAGATCTCCAGCACCCATGTCACTGCTGGCAGTGTACGTCAGCTACAGACAGGGTCAGCTCTTGCCCTTTAGGGCTGGGGCTATCTCAGCATAGCACTCTGAAATCAATATAGCTTCAGGTGGTAGCCGCAACCACTGGCACCAGCATGGCCTTTGTTGGTACACATGGACCTCAAGACATCAACACAGGCCTGGCCATAGACATCATCCTGGCCTCAGGTGGCAGCACACACTCCTTATATTGGCCTGTTCCTCACTGTTCTCACGTCTCAAGTCCCACCTCTCTGCACGGCACATGGACCACCCCTCTTTCTCTCCAATCTCTCCACCACGTACTCTATCTTTTCTATCTCTTCATCACATATTTGTCCATTGCAGTGACATCTGCCCTCCTGGGCTGCAGGGACAGAGCTGGTGCTTCTTAAATTTTCTTTCACAATTCCCTACATGTAATCTTCTTCAACTATCTCTTCCCCATTACCTTGTCTTCTCCCCACTTTCCACCTCCATACAAACCTGTCCACCTCCTATTTTTATGCTCTTTTTTTAGTTGGATTATTCTTATATTAATTAGGATTGGCTACCTTGGAGTAATGGGGAGTTAACTACTTGGTAGACAGACATTTACCAGTGACTACATCACTTAAGAATATAATTTCCTCCTCTCCAGGAAATATTAACTGCATGTAATTTCTCTGGAAGGGATGCATCTTCTAAACACCTCTACATTTTGTGATGGAATGTTTATGGGGTCTATATTGGTTCAGACATTATAGGGAAAAGCACTAGTGTTGTGAGTTCATGTGTGCTACAACCAACCACACAGTGTCCAGAAGACAATCTTTCACATCACTCCTTCCCAACCTCTAACACAAATATTCTTTCTATTCTGCCTTCTGTCATGTTCCCTGTGCCTTATTGGGAATAATATGGATGATCCATTTAAGACTGATCAATCATTAGTCACCAGCTCACAGCACCAGGCTGCTATAGAAAGAAGGTTTTCTGACCAACTTTGTGACCAGTATCAACTACGGCTAGAAACATAAGTATTTTGAAGGCAATTTGACATCATTTCCCTAAGGCAAAAACAACAGTGTCAGGTCTCCCCTAAAACCACTGGTTTTTGAGCAGGATTCCAGAACTATGTGTCAGTTCTAGCTAGCAAGCAGGCCTAGAATCGGGTTCAAAAGGGGTTTGTTAGTTCTGTAACAATTATGCCCTATTGCTTTCACAGGCATAGCTTTCCATGAAGGTTGGTGTTTCAGCTCACAGAGTTCACAGCTAAGTAAGTTTGCTGACGAGTTTTCTCTCCCAACAGAATTCATAAACCACAAGGCCTGGAAATAGTTATCCACAGGGACATTAATTATGTTCATTTATTTCTGGGAATGAATTCCAATACCATTTACAAATTAACTTATTTCTTTTTTCACAGCACCTTGACCAGATCAATTAAAATTGATCCTCTGAACTTAACACGCTGATTTTTAACCTTATATATTTTAGAGCTATGAGAGAGAATTTCCTTTAGTAATTATTCATGATTTTTCTTCACATGCCAAGAGATATACTTTTGACATTTTTAAAGATTTCAGTAAAAAAATTGTTTAGCCTCTGCCCCACCCTGTTTAGAATGCTAGGAAATTGAACTGGTCTCAAACTCTTTCACAGCATCCCCAAAACACACCAAGTGATGATAGTGAAAGCATTTTCTACTGCATTTCGCTAACCCTTGTCCCCTTGCCTTTTTAAGACAATATAACATATTCAAACATTTTCTATAGTGAGTGCTGCATGTAAACACATTTTCATCATGAAATCCACCATCAAGCTTTTTGTTTCCTCTTATAGGATGAATCTATTTTGAAACTTATTAGTCATAGACAAATTAGGAAAATGTTTCTTCCTGATTTGTCATTGTGTTATAAATGTCTTGTCACTAACCAATTGCACATGGCATAGTCTTGGTCTGAATTACTCTGCTTGTGGTGCAATTGTCTTCATCTTTTCTATTGCTAGAATCTAGATGCTAAATGAAATGATATCTTAATTAGCTTTGTCGCCATTGGCTAAGCTTGAAATTTATAGAACTTGGCTTAATTTCTGGAGGTTTAGCAAACTATGAGGTATTTGTTATAATTGTACTTTACAAAACTTACTGTTGCATAGCCAATTTTAACTAAATTAATATTTCAAAAATAGAAATTATAATAATAGTACACACATAAGAATTGTTAGTCAATCACATTTTATAAAAATTTATGAAAGAAATTTTGAGTAAAAGAATTTTAAACTCCTGAAAAAAAATCAGCAATTTTGTCTTCAGTCTATCAAAATATAAGTCCTGTTGGGAAACCTGATGACTTGAAGAAATTTTTTGGGTTGCTGGTGAGGTGAATGAGAGCATGGTGAAGGTTCTGACTGCAACTATCATCTCAGGAACCTACATGGTGAAAGGACAGAACTGACTCATACAAGTAGTCCTCTGGTGTGCCACATGGCATTCACGTATACTCAGATACAATGCATGAATAAAAGTGAAAAACCAAACCCATTAGTCATGTGACAAATTCTACACACAAGGGACTTCCTTAGCATTCTAAAGAACTGCAACCTTTAACTATATTCTAGATAAATATTCGAGTGTAGGCAATTTAGTAATAATTAGTAAGTTTTCATATAAATATATACATATATATAACCTTATGATGCTTATATATGCAAACAATTACTGCAAAGGTTAAACAGTGGTCATTATTGGTACTTGTTCTTGTTTAGCAAATGTGCTTGAAAATGTTATGGATAATGGGTGCTTTAACATTAGGAGCTGGATATAAATTAAATTACACACATATGGTCTTTGACTATGTCTATGACATACACACACACACATATATCTTAATTATTTTCATTTCTAGCATTGAAATGAAATGCTAGAAATGAAATGTTGCTTATCTAACTTAATAATACATTATGAAGTTCTCTGTATTTGCATATGCAATCTCATTTGAATTACTTAATATTTTGCAAATACATATGTATGTGTATAAGTGACAAACTGAAAGAAATACCTAAGTATCATAGTATAGATGAATGCCATTAGGAAGAAAATCAGCATATTAAGGTTTGGGGTAATTTTGAATTCTATGCAGAGATTGTGGTATTCTAGGTGTTTTTATACATTCCTGTCAACCCTCAACATCACTGTCCACATTGCCATTCTCTCCAAGCTACAATTAACAGCAAAGTCATCTGTGTTTTTTCCACTTACCAGGCAAACTATACAAGTTAAGATGATTTCTATTTCATTAGCTCCTCATGCAAAATGAGTATCATTTTACTTATGATGGCCATTCTCTATAATACTTTGACTTAACTATAGAAGAAACAAGAAAGATATTCAGACACAGGTTACTTACAAACTGTTTGAGACTAAACCTGTCATTTTGCTCACTATTCTGCATTAGTGCTATATTTAATATGTGCCAGTAAGGATGGAGATTAAGAAGGATGGAAGATGAAAAATGAATAGCTGAGGTTTAAGGACTTTTAAAGTATTTTTTTTGCAAATGTATATTATTGTTTCTTTTTATTATTATTATTTTTGTTTTTTAGTTTGTTTTTTATATTTATTGAGCTGTACATTTTTTTCTGCTCCCCTACCTGCCTCTCCCCTCCCCCCTTCAACCCTCCCCCAATGTCCCTATGCTCCAAATTTACTCAGGAGATCTTGTCTTTTTATACTTTCCCATGTATATTAGGTCTATGTAAGTCTCTCTTAGTGTCCTCATTATAGTCTAAGTTTTCTATGATTATGGT
>JAQHUG010000195.1:3822765-3836895 GCA_028555095.1 Dicrostonyx torquatus
AAAAAAAAGAAAGGCTACAATGTATTTGGTCCACACCGTCAGTGTCAATTTTCCACATCTGTTTAGCAGTTTGCATGTCTGTTCCTCCTTTTGTCGGGAGCTGTACTCATGTCTGAATGAAGAGGCAGCCCTCAACTCCCACCATGGCAGGGTTTCTTGAAAAGGTTTGCCATACATTTTTATTATAATTTGGATAGATTTCATGGTGTCATCAAATAAAGCCAAAATGAGTAAAAATCTGAGCAGTCAGCAAACCTTCCTGTGCTCCGTTCTTAACGTTTATGAGATGAAGCCTTTCCCTTTGCCCTGATACAGGGTCATGAATTTGGATTATATGTCAATTATCTGAATTTACTTCCCTATGCGTTCTCCGTTGAATATGAATGTGAATTTTAATTTAAAACTTTTTCTATGCAGAAGGCTTCCCATAAGAGCTATGCTGTAACCACCATTCTGGGCTATTTTATACACACCAAACATCCTGTCTTCCCAAGGTCGGCTATTGCACTCTATCACTGGAAATGAAGTGGGACGTATGGTTCTGGTTAATCAAATTTCATGCTCTGCTGCCTCCATCTTATGGCCTGTTTGCTAATTGATCAAGTTTTCAATTAAAATATTCCATCTTGGTTTTAATCCTTTGTTAAGGTTTTTACTCCATTAGATGATTTCATGAGATAGAAGCTGCTGCTAATCTCTATTAGTGTCTGTTTGATGAGGCCAGTGCAGAGCTGCTACTAATTGTCTTGGGTTGCTTGTTGACTTCATCCCATTTCTCATGGTGAATTATTTTTATTTGGACTCTCTTTGTTGCATTCAGAATTAAAAATTTTCATCAATTTGTTAGGGGGTGGATAAATCAATGCAATTTTTTTTTACCAGTTTCTTTGTTCTTTAAGCCCTCATTGTGCACTTTTCAGCCATCTTGTTCAGTTGCAATTAAGCAAATTAGGAAGGCTAGTCTCTCAAGCAGCAAGAAAAAGTGGCTGTTGTTAATAAAAGGGAAGTATGTAATGCTTGCTTTCAGGTAGGATCTCTGTGAGATCACCCTAATGAGCTTTAGAATTACTTGATTACCAACCCATTTTATTGTTTCTGTAGATCAGTTGAGTACTAACACATCAAATACATGTAGCTGTACATCTCACTGGTTGTGCTGATTATTCCTTTTTATACCTGATAAGGAAAGTTTCTTCCCCAAAGCTGTAGTAAATCAATTCTGCCTTGAAATGCACTAAATGGATAGCGGATTCAAATGTAGTAGTTATTAAGATCAATACTCATAAAAATGGAAAATGCATTGACTAGATCCATGTAAATAAAATTTTCACATTGAAAAATAATCCTTAATTTGAAAATGAGGAAGGGCTGACAGTGTCAGCTCCAGGGGAAAATCTTCAGACTGTTTCATGGAAGACTTTGAAATGCATCACAGGCTGGATTAGCGGTTTATTGTGTAGGGCTTTCACAGTGTGAAACTCTAAGTTTATGATAATCTCCAAGTTAAATGTGAAGGCACAGACAATATTCTTCTTTCTACTTAAGAGGCAGACTTAACTTTCACCCTGGTTTCCTGCATCTTAAGATTGTTGAGATTGGACTGATGGCTCTTGCCTTTGTCCTGAGGCATGCTGTTGATGGTACAGCCTTTGCTTAGGAGAAATACATGATTTTATGTTTGATGTGAATTGTAATTAATCTCTGTATCTTTGTAGAAATACTGTTGTATGAAATTTAGCTTGTTTCAGAGTTCAAAAATCTCAAGGGCGTTTTTTTAAATGGTAGATAGCACTTTAATGCATGATGTAAACCTCCATGGAAATTTTAGATAGAAAACATTAAAACGTGAGAAATATTTGAACCATGTTCAGCATGCAGAGTCAACACTGTAATATCTATAGGTAGTAGTGGCATTTCATTTGTATTTTAACAAATAAAGCTTACCTGAAGATCAGAAAATAAAGCAGTCACACTGGCCATATTTACAGACCATGCAGCAGTAGCACACACCTTTAATCCCAGTAACCACAGTGACACACACCTTTAATCCCAGTAGTCACACTAACTTGCCATATAAACCAGGCAGTGTTGGTGTACACACCCTTAATTTTAGAACTAGAAAGGAATATAAGACAAGAAGAGACAACTCTCTTTCATTCTTCTTGGGAGATTTTCTCAAGGCAGGATCACCATTTTAAGACTGAAGTTGAGGTAAGAGCTAGTGGCTGACAGCCTTTCTTTTCTGGTCTTCAGGTTGAACCCCAATATCTGCCTTTGAATTTTTAATCAATCATGCTTCAGTAGGCCAGTGTGCACTTGGTGATATTATCCCGAAAGGACATAGAACCTGTTAAAGAGAAATCTGGAAAACTATCTTGAAACATTCCTGTATTTTGTTCAGAAAACATACGCTGAAAAAAATTATTTTTCCCAAGAGTATGACTTCATATTTTATAAGAATAGATTTAAGTCTCTGTACACAAGACTCTTTAACTATTCCAGTGGTGGCTTGTCTTAACAAAAATCAGTTTGCCTTTTAGCTAGATGTGGTGGCACATGTCTTTGATCCCAACACTTGGGAGGCAGAGACAGGTGGATCACTGTGAGTTCAAGACCAGTCTCATCTACAGAGCAAGTTCCAGTATAATCATGACTATTATGTCTTGAAAAAGACAACAACAATAAAATAAATACAAGAAAAAAGAAGAGCAAGCAAGCAGCTTGTTTTAAAAATGTATGATGTGTATGTTGTGTTGTAGCAGACAAAGTTGAAATCTACCACATCATAAATTCAAAACCAATTTTGTATATGAATGCATACTCTCAGAGGGAGAGATATTTCTCCCAATATTTCATTGTTTGTAATGCAGGGGTTTTCACTCTCACGAGCTCATAGGATTACTTGAGGATATCATACATCTATGGCTCACATCAACAGATGGTCAGTATTAGCTGGGATATTGTATTATTAGAAGATTTCCAAGTTTCCACACTCCTGGTCATTCTGGTGAAGGTAATTTTATGTAAATCTTCTGCAAACAAATCTTATATAGGCTTTCTAAATGTTCTAACAGGACCATAATATTAGTAGGCCAAGATCTTGACTTATGAGAAAAATTTTGAACTTTATCTATTTATCCAAGTTATCATAACCACAGATATCTCTCTGAATTATTATGAATTACATAGTCCAAACTGTTGAGTGTCTCTTTTTACAGATCAACTCCTAGCTAGAGAACTTTGGCAGTTGAAGACTGTTTGGGTAGGTACAGTTTTCTCCAGGGAAGTCATCCTTTAAAGTAAACCATGTTCCAGTGATGGTCCTGAACCTGTTTACTTAAGGACAATATTGATTGAGCTATGAAAACAGGATATGAACTTGGGAATAGTACATGACAATGGTCAAAGAATTGAAGGGGAGATGGTAATGTCTGTGATTTTGACACATGGTATGCATGTATAAAATTCTTAATGAGTAGATGACAAAATGATATGTACCATATTTGAAATTCTTTGTTAACATATGTGATGGTTTGAATGGCCTCCATAGACTCATGGGTTTAAATGCATGGTCCATGGGGATTGGCACCATTAGGAGGCATGACTTTGTTAGAGTAGGTGTGGTTTTGTTGAAGGAAGTGTGTCATTGGGGGTGGTCTTTGAGGGGAGGTCTCAAGTGCTCAAGCTAAGCTCAGTGCAGCAGTCTCTTCCTGCTGCCTGTGGATCAAGTGATAAAACTCTCAGTTCCTTCTCCAACGCCATGTTTGCCTAATTGCCACCATGTTTCCCACCATGACAATAATGGACCAAACTTCTGAAAACTCAGAAAATCCCAATTCAAAAAAGAAAGAAAGAAAGAAGCAAGGAAGAAATGCTTTACTTTATAGGAATTATAGTGGTCATGGTGTTGTATCACAGCAATAAAACCATAACTAAGACAACATATATTTGCAATCATAGCTTTTCTGGGAATGTGATAATTACTAATCATTACAGACTATAGAACCCATTTCCAGGGGCAAATTCCAGTCTCGCCAACAGTGTTCATCTGTGAGGCTTTTAGTAGTTAATCAGCATCTTTATTTCTTAATTTTCTTAAGAATGAAAATAATACAAGTTAAGGTCCTAACATGTGCATAGCCCCCGAAAACTTATTTATGATAGTTAATAAGAAAAACTTGATTTTTCACAAAGTCTGCTTTCCAGTCCATTTAGGGACTGCGGCTAATGATGAATGCTATAACCAGCATATGCAGACTGCTTTAAACTTTACAATTTTTATTATACTATTTTCTGTATATGGATGTTCTGCTTGAATGCATGTCTGTGTAGCACTTGTGTGATATAGTCATTGAGGCCAGTTTGATCTCCTGAAACTGGAGCTTCAGAAAGCTGTGAGCTACCATGTTTATCCTGGGAATTGAATCTTGGTCCTCTGGAAGAGCGGTTGGTGTTTTTCAGTCTAGAGTTTTAAATTTGTAAAGCAATGACATGGGTTCATTGGGCTACACACTATTTTTGCAAGCTATTTTGATATTTAACAAGCCCCATGTTATAGAAGTCAGTACTCACTGTTGATCATAGATAAGAATGCTAACACAATGGTGAGCCAGTACATAATGGTTCCAAAGCCTCTGTGGTTGTACTATACACAACGACTTCCAATATTATTTCTACTTAGAAATGCTCTACACATTACCAATTTAGAAGTCCTGCGGATATTGTTCCAGAGTTTCATTCCCAACATGTTATCACGTCACCTCAGTGAATCCTAAAGGAGATAGAAGAATGAGTACTCACTTCAATATTAGGCAAATAAAAAGTTGGGGTTTTTTGAACTTTTTCTAAATCAAGGCTCTTTCTGAATTTTGGAGAGAACCCACCTGATATCAGATCACACCTTTTATTATTTACTACAAAAGGAATATATATTCTATTACATGAAACTAGTATAGAAAGAACCATAATTGCTAGAGTAAAATTATTGTGTTAAAATTTGTTATATAATTCTGTCTTTCTATATTAAGACTAAATTATGTAATGAATTCTCCGTATATATCTCTGTCTATCCATCCATTATCTAACCATATCTATCTAAGGTGATTAAAGTATCTTAAAGTGATTATGGTTTTACAATAAAATATTAGAGAAAAAGTAATGATGTTTGTTGTAAAAAGGGGGAGCTGTGTTCCCGGCACCTGAGAGGAACTCGGGCCCTTTTGTTCCTTCCTGCCCGGCTCTCGACCGCCAGCTAGCTTATGCTTGAAATAACCACATGAAAATTGTATTAATTTAAATACTGCCTGGCCCATTATCTCTAGCCTTTTCTTGGCTAACCCTCACATTTAAAACTAACCCATTTCTGATAATATGTATCGCCACTTGACTGTGGCTTACCGGCATGAGTCTAATCAGTGTCCATCTCGAGCTGGAGAATCATGGCATCTGGCACACTTCCTTTCTTCCCAGAACTTCTGTTCTGTCTACTCTGTCCACCTAAGGGCTGTGTCCTCTCCTATAGGTCAGGCAGTCCTTTATTCAACCAATGAGAGTAACCCAAATACAGAAGAACCCTCCTACACCGTTTCTCCTTTTTCTGTTTAAACAAAAAAGAAAGGCTTTCATTTTAACATAGTAAAATTACATATAACAAAACAGTTATCAAGTAAGAATTACAGTTATAATATTCATATCTATTTTATCTTTTATCATAACTAAGGAAAACTGTAACTATAACTATCCATTCTTCAACTCCATCAAAGACTCCAGAAGGATCTAATATTACCTAAGTAAAAAAGAAGCAAGCAACTTCCAAAACTCTACAAGTGACAGAGACATCTCGCTGCCTGCACAGTCACCCAAAGTTCCTCTGGATCGTTGGGGCATCTATCTTCAGCCTATAGCATCCAGCAGACATTTCCATGAAGCACGAAAATTCATAGACAGTTCAGCCACTTTCTTTTGTGTCCTGCAGAATGTCTCACAGACTCTTTTTATGAATCATGAACCCTGAAGGATCATCTCACCTTTAGGCAAGTTCAGCAGTCTTCTTTCTGCGGGTTTTTTGTGTCCATTTAAGCAGTCCAGGCAATAGCAGTTTCTTGCCCAAATGGCTAGCAAACTCCATAAGTAGCCTCTTCAATGCCCATCTTCCTCTGGAAGTAGCTTGGTGCTGCCAGGAGCAGACGTGTCTCATTCAACTAGGAAAAACCCTAGTTATTAAAATTTTTAAAATGCCACATTCTGTAGTCTTTGAAAGATATGAAGAATGCCTATCTAACTGAAATATATCTATGCATATCTAGAAAATCTAACTAACATGACTACAAACTTGATTATAAATGATTATCCATTAATAACTTATAATTCCTAATCATGCATTATATTTTTTAAATGAACTATACAATCACAATACCTTAATCAAGAGCAGAAACATACATGCATATATATATGAAAATTAACCTTAAATTTATGTCAACAAAGCAAAATTTATATCAATGCAAATTATTCATATCCATATCATCTCCCCCTTTAAATGTAAAAAAAACTCATTTATAAACAATATTTGGGAATATGTACATAGTTATTTCTCTCCAAACTTCTTCCTGATGTATGGAGGTGCTGTTAACTAGGTCTTTCATGGTATAACCTGTGTGGCAGGTGCATCTCAGTTGGCAGTTGAGTGAAGTAATTTTCTGAAGATGTTCACGGTGACCTTTCAGGAGGGCGTGGTCTATCATACCAGATTGGTATAGAAGAAGCCCACAGGTTCTCATCTTCTATGAAAACAAAAGAAGATCCAAAGCATCATATCCTTAGACCCAAATTGTGAAGCAATAACACCTTTATAATATTCATGCTGGTTTAGCTTGGCAGACCATATAATCTTTCTGTTCTTAGCTCCTTCACACTGAAAAATTTTAAAGAAAACACAATAAAATACATAATCTAGACATTCTGTGAATTTTCCATGTTTACGTGGCTTATTTTTCTTATTTATTTTAATTTATAACTATCTGTACCCTGTCTCTTTAAAGATTTTACCTTTTATTAAGGCATTGTTTATTTTATTACTTTCTCTATTTTTTTTCTCTCTCTTAAGCCTACATACATTTATTTAATATGAGCCATTTAGAGGTCTTTCGTGTCTGAATCTGTCGTATTCTGTATCTGTAATTCTTCACTGTACAGGAGCAGGTCTTAAAATGCTAAGCAGTTTTTAAAAACTTTAGCTCGTGCCATGTAGGGGTAATTAAGGTACTGCCTGTTTCTTGGCCAGTCTAAATCTTAACTGGGCTGTTATCATGGTAATTAAGGTGGTTCCTGCCTGAGATCAGCACATTCCAGCATGGCAGAGCCGCTTATGCCTCTGGGCTGTGCACATTGCACCACTAGCATGGCAGGGCTGCTTGTGCCTCTAAGTCACAATGCGCAATTCCCTCCTTCCAGGGAGGAGCCAAGCTCAGCACTCCAACCCGGAGAATGAGCCTTTTATCAGAGTTACAGCTGAATCTGCTATGCAGAGCAATGCGCAGCCTGGAAATACCTCCATGTATGGCTGCAAAAATCCACCATGCTCTCCTGCCTGATTAAGCCTGACCCCACCATCTGCCCTAGCACGGCATGGTCTCAGCTACCTAGTGGGCACACAAACATCCAGTCCCAGAAAAGACATTGAAATTCTTTATATCCAGAATTTGTGTTGGCGGCAGAGCCCAGGAAGCCCCATTTTAAAACCGCAGCAGCTTTTTATCTGTTGCTTTGCTGAGTCAGGAAATCTCTCTTAAAGGAGCTATGGCAAGCCGTTAGCTGTGCTAACCTCTATATCTGTGTCTAGAATTCCTTTTAAAGCCCCCTCAGGTTTTACATGGATTTAACCAACGACGTTGGAGCACCAAACTGTTGTAACAGGTGTGGCTGTGTTCCAGGCACCTGAGAGGAACTCGGGCCCTTTTGTTCCTTCCTGCCCGGCTCTCAGCTGCCACTAGCTTATGCCCAAAATAACCACATGAAAATTGTATTAATTTAAATACTGCCTGGCCCATTATCTCTAGCCTCTTCTTGGCTAACCCTCACATCTAAAACTAACCCATTTCTGATAATATGTATCGCCACTTGACTGTGGCTTACCGGCATGAGTCTAATCAGTGTCCATCTCGGGCTGGAGAATCATAGCATCTGGCACACTTCCTTTCTTCCCAGAACTTCTGTTCTGTCTACTCTGCCCACCTAAGGGCTGTGTCCTCTCCTATAGGCCAGGCAGTCCTTTATTCAACCAATGAGAGTAACCCAAATACAGAAGAACCCTCCTACACCAAATGATTGTTTAGTATTAAAAAAGCCAAATCCAATTTATAGAATAAACATCTTTCTTTATTAAAATTAGGACTTGTTTGGCATTATGTACTATCACCTAAGATATATATAAGGATGTAATGTCCGGAAACCTCAAAAAGATCAGCATTCACAGAGCTTTATATAAAATGCTGCAATGTTTACATGCAATCTATACTTATTGTCTTGAGTATATTAAATACTTCTGATTACTTAATAATACTTAAGCAACGTAAATTTTTGAAGTATTTGTTGTAATGTATTATCTAATGAATACTGGCAAGAAAAGTGTCTGTTCATGTTCAATACAAAATTTTCAAACTATTTTTGATATGAGATTGCACAAATTCACAGATTTGGAATTCACATGTATAGGTAAGGCAGCTTACTATACAGGAGTGGGTGTATAATTCACTTTAAGCATGTAGGTGTGTAAAGTTTGTGTGTATGTCATTGTTAGAAGGCTGTAGGAGAATAACATGCAGAAAAATGCTGTGGGAATATGAACACAGTTATTTTGCAAAGGTATAATTGAAAGAGGGAAGCATAAGTAGACAATAACTTGAAGGTTTATTAGTTAAGTATTACATGTATCTGTAATTCCACTAGTACTTGGTGAGTACTTTCTTTTCTTTCTCTTACCATAGGTTTCTCCAGTGATCCCACCTTCCTTAGAACATAACAGTCAGCGAGTATCCAAAAGAAATCAGGCTTGAGAACACATTCCCTGGATGTAACATTCCATTTCTTCTGCCACAGTTTTCTTGAAGTGGGCCAGCAGAACGAGCACACACTTGTAGGGAAATAATTGCACAGGTACGCATAGGAAGGAATGAGGCTGTTTGTGTGATGTTTTCTAGGGAGAAATGAACTATTCGCTCCAGAATGGGCACCCACCAAAGACCAAAGAAACACGTAAATCCAAGTGTAGGTTATCTAATGAGTGAGTTTAGTACAGTGACTTACAGGAGGATAACTTAGCATACAGCACTTGAGTGCAGCTGCGTCACTGAAAAGCCCAACTCAGCATGGGTGATGATGGAAATCTGCAGCCCTGGAGCTCCTTGTACAAATTTCAACCACTCATCTGGTTGGGGAGTTTTCTATATCCAATATTTACTTACAGATTTTATAGTGAATGTGTGGACCCTATGAATGTTGAAAGTTTGATTAACTTCCTGAGAATTTCAAGCTTCCATTTTTTTATCATCTTGAGTCTCATAGATCCTCTTTTCCTACAGGTGGTTTTGTGTTAATTCCAAGGGAAAAAAATAGATGGAAGGGGTTCACTAGTAATCTGTCCATAACTGTCACCCACTCTCACTTGCATATTTTGAAGGACGGAATACAAAAATTTCCAAAGGCTTATTTCATTACCAGTGTTCAGGGACAGATAAAAGTAGAGGCTCAAACATCTCTTGGGCAAAGCTGATGGGTTGTATTCAAGTGATCTAGGTATTTTCTCTGGATGCTCTGCTTGCTGTAATCATAATTGTAATCAGGAGATATATCATGGACTAGAGAGCTGCCTTTGAGCTCATTTTGTTGGTCATGAACACAGTAAAAGGCCATATTTGTAAGTATTCTTGGCAAGGCAGCGTAGATCTGTGACTGAGTTTTAACAGAGTAAGGAAAACAAGTCTGCCCCAATAAGATGGAAACAACCAAGGATGACTTTGGAATATTTGTTACATGACACAGTTTCCAAGCACTGAAAACCATTCATTTTGAATATTATTTGAGAAATAATAAAGCCCTACTGGGCTGAGCCTTTAAGAATATAAAAGAAATATAAGAGAAAGTATATTTAAAAAACTTCTGTCTCATATCTGAAGCAACATTCTCAGTCACATACGTGTGTCACCCTCATGCAAAGAAAACACATATATGTAAGAACATGGCTTAATTATCCTTTACCTGAAAATATTTACACAGTTCTTGATACAAACCAAGTTCTTGAAAATGTTGGATAATTGAAGGATGCTGAGTAACTAATCTGTTCTAAGGGTTGCTGACTTATATAATGTTAAACTTACCATAGCCTAGAGTAATATTCTAATTGAGCTTGAAGCAGTATCCTAAATAATACTTTCAGATGGTGATGTTTTCGTTTTTCTCTGCTTCTATGTTGTTAAGGTATTGCCTTCAACCTCTGGTGTAAAATTCTGGAACTAACTGAGTAGGTAAGAGAATGAAAGGCTCAAGTTAAGAGATTTGGAGTCAAATATTAGATTTCAGAGCAAAGACTTCAGAGGTACTGACAACAACAATAAATTCAGTTTACTAAATACGTACCTTTGTCAGTCAGCTTTTATTATTGGCCCAGATATATCACAGCTCTGCTTTTCCCCCAAAGCATCTTAAAGACTTTAGATTCTTTTA
Organism: Dicrostonyx torquatus; assembly: GCA_028555095.1. Lineage (NCBI taxonomy): Eukaryota > Metazoa > Chordata > Mammalia > Rodentia > Cricetidae > Dicrostonyx > Dicrostonyx torquatus. Next base: position 3,833,482 of record JAQHUG010000195.1, read on the forward strand.
TAGAGCACATAATATCTTGTCAATTGCATTTGTGTGTTTCACTTCTCTTCTTTTTAGAGTCATGAGTTGCCTATATGCCAATCTTTAGCCATGCCTTGGGGATCTTGAGGTTGAATGATATGATGAGGCAGGAGGTTGGTCTAGGGATTTTAAGGAAAACTGCTATCACCTAAGCATAGGCATGCAACTGAAGTAATAACTGAAGTGCTGTGTTTTTTTTTTAGCAGCATCATACATGAAAAATATGGTAATCAAATCGATTTTGATATCTAGGTGATTTTCCTATCATTGCTACACTGATGTTCTCAAACTTCATATGTGCACCTGCATCAAATATGTGAATTTTTTTCATATTCTTTTCTAGCTTCCATTCTCACACTTTATTTGGCATGTTGCTAAAAGAGAAAAAAAAAGGAAAATAGCATTTGCCATCCAGGAGTCATTTTTGTGTTGTTTTGATGAAATGTTACAATGCTGCAATCAGTACGATCTTGCATCCTTGTATGTGGCAAATGAGAAATTTCAAAGGGCAAAACATCTGGCTTGCAGCTTGGGGCAGAGTGGGGCAGTGCAGTATCTCAGTGGCTTGGGCAGTGAAAGAGAGGGAGGTAAAGCATTTAAGCTAGGGAGGCCACTCTCTGAACTTAAACATGTCCTACGGGGTTGCAGAATAGTCAGAATCCTGCAGAGGAACAAGACTTAATGGAGCGAAGGAAGGCAGTCCCAGTTTGAGAATTGCTTTTCTATATTTATGCCACTATGTGTTCTTGCTGCTGCTGCTCCCTCTGCAGCTCTCTTGTCTGCCCCTAGCTAATAGCTACTACAGTGAATGCGTGCCATGTCTAGCCATGCTTGGATTGCTTCCCTTAGCATCATTCTACTTAATATTTACAAAAACCCCATTGGGGAGGTACCACTTTTGTCTTCATTTTGTCAAAAGGGAAACTAAATGAAGATGGGTCTAATTGCACATTTAATAAATGATGTGACAGCTTGACTCTTGCCGCCTGCCTCTTGATAATTGTGCTTACTGAATATTAGTCTCTCTTTCCCTTCATATCACCTATTAAAATTGAGTGTTACTTCTCAAGTCACCGATTTAGCTGAATAGCTTTAGTCTTTTTCATTCTAGAAATATTTGTGTCTATTTTAGAAAAATCACATAAGCAAAAAGAGGACACAAGAATTACACAGAAGTGTCCAAGATCAGACCTTGCTACATTCTTTGCATGCCTAACACTCATAAGCTTGCAACAAACAATCATTGGGTATCTTTTTATGCTGTCTTGTGGATAAATTACATCCTTACAAATTTTCAAGCTTCAAGTTGCATATATGCATTTCATGCTCATTCATTTGAAGATTGTATATGGAGTGAGCTTGGCATAATAACAATGCATGGAAAAAGCCCCAGTGGCTAAAGTACCTGTCAGGTGAAGCTGGAACATTGTCCTGGAAATAGACAACTTGCTACTTAAGGAATATTCTAAGAAAATTTGTTCTGCTCTCCTGCTCTATTTATTGTGTGTCCACAATTTCTTGAGCATATTTTTAAACTTTTCTTCTCTCTACTATTTTCTTTTTGTCACTAAACAAATGTCTCCTTTTCCCTTACTCTTCACTTCCTCTTCTCTATGGTGACCTCTTGATATCTCACTATATTAGAACAGAGACCTCCATCTGTATATATCTTTTCCTGCCTTTCCTTCTGGCATGATACTTGTCTATCATATGTTGAAATCTTACAATACATGCCCAGACTACCTAGAGCTCCATTTAAACCAGGACAGAAATACTCAGTGGGTGGAGCTTTTCTACCCACTGCATAATATCATCTTAGATTGACTCGGATAAACTCTGGTTTAGATCTGATGATCCTGCATTATTAGCAGTGCCTCTTTGCAAAATGTTTATCAAAAAAATTTGCTGGACAACTTTGTTGTCCATAGGCCTTCATTTGGCCAGAATGACAGGGTATAAGTTAGGAAAAATATGTCCATAAAATGAAAAATAATAATAAGTGAAACTAGTGTATTGATATCTGAATTAGATTTTAACAGGGATATATAAATTTTTAAACTATATTCGAAAAACATGATTAATAGAACAGAATTAGCTGTGACTTGGACAGACAGCTGTCTTTAGAAGTGCAGCTGCTTTTCATGTGTTTGAGCATCTTTTCCAAAGGAGCAAGACTGGATAAAAATTCATGCCAATGATGCTTAAAACATAATACCCATTGAATTATGTTTTAGGATGGATACATTAAAAGAGAACCAAATAATGAGAATAGAAACAAAATGTGCCAAATACAAAATTTTTAAGTGTTCTTTAAAGTCCCTAGGTCAGGGAAAGTATCCAGAATAATAAAATGTAATGAAAATATAAACACACAATGTATAAAAAATATATGGAATAGTGCCAAAATAGCACTTAGGGAAAAATTTATCACTCAAAATTCCTCCAGTTGGGAGAATAAAGAATAAAACAATTAACTATGTCTCTAACCAAAGTCATAAGAAAAGAATAAAACAACCTTACAAAAGTAGGTAGTAAAAAACCAACTGTTAATATATATAAATGAGAATTATGGAAACAAGAATTAAAATGGGATGGAATGTACAATAACACGAAGATTAAATTCTTAATGTATAAGTTTAGGAGCTGTAAATGATGTATAGAACTACCAACACTTATTAGGAGATTAGTGATATCAATGGAGAGGCATATCACAAAAATATAGAGGTAATATTTTAAAGTGCTCTATGTTCTCAATGTTCGTTTTTATCTTAGTATAATTTTAGTGAAAGTATCAATACAATTTCAGGATTTTCTTCATAAGCGATTGAAAATGTTTAAGAATGTATCTGGGAGTATTAATTGGCGAACATCTTGAAAAGAGTTTTCTAAAAGAAAAATGAAAGTTGTTCATCATGAAATTTACAGTAAGACCCCAAGAGAAAGGCAAAATTTCCATTTTGGGGGTAAAAGAAAGTAAAATGCTGCATATATTTTAGTTATAATTAACTTTTAAGTTTAAAAATTATGTCTATGAAATAAAAAAGAAAGGGCTAGTAGCTGAAGGATTGAATTGCTCATTTTGAAAATAAAGAGTAGATAAACATGAATATGAAAAATAGTCACATTGAGAATTCCATATTTAAAATACTTCTCAAGAAGTAATAGGTTACAGATGATGTTCTAGCAAAAGTGAAAAACTTAAACAAAAATCTTGTAAAATGTCATTTACCACTGAGAGAAAATTCTTAACAACATAGCAAATAATTCAAAGATAGAATGAGCCATTTATTTAACATCTAAGCTCTCATGATACTTAAAATCATGTTATCACTTCTCTTAGGAGCTTACACTCTGTCAACCAATTGTAATAAAGGAATACAAATTAGAAGATGC
>JAQHUG010000195.1:3837014-3850587 GCA_028555095.1 Dicrostonyx torquatus
TGCCTGCTGGGATTAAAGGCTTCAGTGTAATTCTTAACGTAAGTGAGCTTTGAAGAAAGAAAACAGATCCATTTGGATCAAAGCTATAAATTCTCCAAATCGCTTTGCACTTGACTTCTAGCACAATCTGTATTAACTGTAAAAAATAAAACACAGAATGTATATTCAGGAAGAAGCCCATATCAATTATAACATCCAGAAGTAACTGCTATTAGTATTTTATTGTATATGCTTCAAAAAATCTACTATATGTACTTTATACCAAACTAATAATGTATTATATAATGTCTTAAAATTACAGTATACAAACATTTTCTGTATTGATAATAAATTTCCAAACTTTGCTTTCTACTTTCTTGATCAATCAGTTTCCACTGTAAAGATCCACAAGAGTGCATTGGACTCATCTTTTTTTTTTCCCCAGACAACTTCAGCTTTTCACTATTAATCTCAGTCTTTTGTCCAGTGAATACTATTCCATTATTAGATGTCCTGGGGCTTGCCTATAGTGATAAGCATATAGATAAGGAAACTTTCCCATACATTTTACATTAGAAAGCTGTGTCAATCAGTGGCTTTCTTTTGGCTGCAGAGGGTTGCTGCTTTCCAGCACAGACTGCATTCTTTCCCTTTGGTTGTGGTTTACTTCCTGGAGGGAAGGCAGCATCCTTGTGTCTGAGAGCTGAGGTGTCTCCATGCTGAGGAGTTGCTGAACTCCCTTTAAAATTACTGGTGCTTTTAACCATGCCTAGTGCTGAAATCTGTGATTTTGGATTGCTTGCTAACTTTCCAGAAATTGTTAAGATCAAATCTGCCACGATTAAAGTCAACTAAATTTTAATTGTAACAGGCATTGGATTTACTTCCTGCTTGTATTTCTCAACACTTAATAATGCCTCACTCTAAACTCAGTTTGAGCATTTTCTCCATCCCCCAAACTTCCTCATTCTTCTGTGCAACCCTCACTGTTCTGAAAATAAGTTTACCTGTATCCACAGTCACCTTTATTCATATTAAAATCCTCATTTCTTTGAAAACATAAAACAAAAAAAAACATCTACCAGTCTCTTTCATCTGGCCCTCTTTTTCCCATCATCATTATCTTAAGGATGCAAGTATAATGGACTTAGCATGGCCATTGCTACATTTGCCTTCCAGCTTGTTTTGCCCTCCCCTAAACATGAATTCTGTATAATGTGTATTGCTTCATTTATGTTTCTTGAAGAGTTGCATTTTCTGTGTCCAGTTTTAATATATTAAATGCTGTTATATTGGAAACAAAGCATTATTATCATTAAATATTCTATAATTATTGAGTTTATAAAACTCAGTGTGGCTGTGAACTTCGTTATGATATCCATTAGAAGGAAGGAATAAATTTTTCTCTGTTTCTGTTTCATAGTCTTCCAGTGGGCATATTCCATGCCATACCAATTCTTTTTACCAATGTCAAATGCTATGATAGTCAATTGGTACAAAACAAAAACAAATTTTGCAATGTATTTTCTTGTATAAATGTCTCTTTAAGAATTTTAAGAATTTCTTCAGACTATAAATAAGCTGAGGTTGACAAACTGAGATTTAGAAATATTCTTCTTCTTCCAAGGATAACTGCTGCCAGAGGGCTGCAATACTAACACTGTGTAAAGGGTCTCCGTGAACATCCCTAATTGATATCTGTTTGCATTTTTACATTTCCTATCTTTGCTAAATTTAAGAGACTTAAAATGCTACACAAGGTAAGAAGTTCTCCAGTCAGTTCCAGTTGTAGGGCCTCTGGACTCTGTGTCTAAAGGGAATGCTGTCTTTAGTAACAGGGACTTACCTTCCATCTTGGGGGTAGCCAATGGCAATATTTCAGAAATCTATTGGATAATCCCAACCTACAACTCAAAAATGGGCTTCTAATACCTGGTGTTAGGGTTTTTGTTAGGTTTTTAGAAGAAGCATTGTCTGCCTAAATGAGAAAATTTCATTTGAATATATGTGTGCATATATATTTAAATACATATATTTATATACACATATGCTATAATTTTATTAGGTAAATAGTTGATAATAATTAGTTAATAAGTAGTTATAATAATCAATAAGCAATAATACTTCTATGATTATTCAGACATTTTAAATTCTATTTTACCTCTATTTCTACTTCTTCTGTATTTATCTCCAAGATAAGGATGCAACCATGGCCCACATAACTTGTTTTATGCTCTCTAGAAGGACTTAAGGTTTACTTATCAAGAAGGTAAACATGTCTCCTACTGGAAACCAGCCAGTTATCCAGGACTAATCATATACCTTGGAGGAGAGCTTATAATCATCACCTTACTAAACCAGTAGAATCCCTAACTACATTTTAAATATTTGTTCTTATAACCACAGATAAGCATAGTCTTCACCTTCCTTCAAGGAAACTTCCCTTGCAACAGAAAGAGTCCGTTATAGAAAACTACAACCCAACCAGCTTGCAGGGCTGTGAAACTCAGTCCCAATACAGACATCTGCCAAACTACTCCCACACCTAAGACTCAGATGAACACTGCAGAAGAGGGGGTGGGAAGACTGTAAGAACCAGAACAGAGAGTTTTTCTCTCTGCTCTGAAATGTCAGATGCTCCACCTGCAAAGCCTCACCAACATGATTGTGTAAATATAAGTGGAACAATGATGATACCAATAGATGTGCCAAAGTGGGCAGAGGAAATCCCATGAGGCCTCAACTCTAGACAAAGAACTATAGGCAACAAAGGAATGCTAATAGTGGGAAAAGTAGTCTTTTCCAGGGAAGAGCACACCAGTTACTTAACCAATACCTAAATCACTCTGAAAGCAAACAAGCAAGCAACATTACACAGACTGAGCAGGTATTTATGGTTTTAAGAATATGTATTTATCATATATATTATACATATTTACATTGTATATTGCAAACATATACATGTATAAATGTATGTAGCAACAATCAATGAAGATAGAAGCCAGGAATTTGAAAGAGGTTGCGGATGTATATGAAAAGATTTGAAGTGAGCAATGATGTATTAATATTGCAATTATTGCAATCTTCAAGGCATAAAAGAAATAAATTTTAAATATCATCTCACTCTATTTTTCATCTCATGGATTGATGATGACTTTGAAAGTGTTTTCTCTTATTTTCTTCCCCTGAGTTATGTCTTCTTATTTTTTTTTCATTTTTTGGAGGAATAAGTGTATTATTATTAGATGTTAGTTAAGTTTTTATCTTTGCCTTTTAGGTTTAGGGGAACGCAGCCCCCACAGCCCACTCCTCCTCATGCAACAGTTACATCTCCTTTATCTTCTAAAATTATCTATTTTTCTTTCTTTACTTTAACTGCCTTATTTTACATAAAAATCCTAGATCCTCTCCCTTCCCTCTACCTGCTTCCCCTATACCCCACCCCCATCAACTCCTCACGGGAGAGAGAGAGAGCTCCTGAGTAAATTGGGAGACTGACAGTAGGGTGGAGGGTGGAAGGAGAATGGGGAGGGGAAAAAGAGAGTGGGGAGGAGAACTTGTGGGATCAAGAAGGTTGAGTTGGGGGAAGGAGAGAGATGGAGAGCTAGGAAAGAGATATCTTGATAGTGGGAGCCATTGCCTATATTTTTCTAGCTAATTCATTTTATGTCAATTGTATTAATCTGTATTTTATTAATAGTATTTATTTCTAGGGTACACTATAATATTTTATTCTATGAGCACCCTGGAAAAATTCAATAAATTTCATCAACAAATCTAATACTTTATTAATTTTTTATTTTTCTGTTGGAAAGATATTAAAAGTCTAAAATTGTGGCTTGTAGAAATAAAGCATGGAAAAATAGTTGTTACTAGGGAATGGACAGAGGGTAAAATACAGAGAAAAGAGAGGCACGGATCAAAGGCCTTAATAGCTTCATCCAAGCAAACACTTCATTTTAGAAATCTATTGTATTATCACTGCTAATCTATTTAATATTTAAACATAAGAAACAGAATTATTTTTGATGAAAGAAAAGTATTAATTTTTCTCATGGTTTGCATTTTTGATGTTATAAGCAATCTTTTCTAATTCCTTAACTTTGTGTTTTCTTAAATTTCATACCTTTGACTTGTAAATTATTAGTCAGTCTAAAGTACAGTTTTATTCTAATGAGGTTAACATCTCAAAGTCAACTCAAGACAGACAGACAGCTTCAGTAAGATTCAGGCTTTCTCTATTACTTCATCAGTCTACTGGTTTTGACTCTGGACTCAAATCTCACTCTGTGCTCCCTGGTTAATGCCAAATGGTTTTTTCTGTCCAAATGAATATCACTTTGATTTGTCTAGTGTGATAGAAGTGCCCATTTTAACATAATAAATACTGTTTTCTAGGGTCTAGAGTTATCTCTACCTTCCATATTCCACTATCACCCTTCCCCTGAGAACATTCTAGAATTTCTCCTTCATGCTATTTTGTCCCAGACCTCTTAGTCTTGCCTTTAAGTTCCATAACTTCCAAGACTTCCTCTCTGCCTCTGACTTTTTTGCCTAACTTCTACTTCTTTCGGTTTTAGTTTACATTTTATCTTTAGAGAAAGAAGTATCTGACTTGTCCATGTTGCTGCTATCCATTCTATAGTTATCTACTAATTGCTTTTACTTAACCAGTTTTTTCTTTTTAAATAGCTTTTCCCTTGCCTTTCTCCTTGCTGCTCACGCCTGCCTTGTTGCTTTCTGTACAGATTTGAAGACATGCCACAAGCTTCTCCATGCACATCCCCTTTCTGTGTGAATATGGCTGCTCTACTTCATTGAACTTCAGATGGATTTATGACTTGTTTTAATCTACAAAAATTCTGCAAAGACTGTAATTCTATCATGAAACCCCATGTGGCAAATTCAGTTTGCCTTACCAGAAGGATTAAAAAAATCCCCAAAGAGAGATGCTCAATGACCACCAGCTTCACACATGTGAATGCTGAGGTTATTTCCCCCTGTTGAAGATAGCTTTAGAGTTGTCCCCCAAAGTAGCAGTGGACATTCCTACAAGGGAATGCCCCATACTTCCCAGTGGTGGGGTCAAATGGAATTCCAAAAGGGGAGGTTAACGTCAGAATGATGAGTCTACAGTCCTGGTTGGTGAACTTAGATATTTGGGAAAAGGTGACAGACCACCATATTCTTGTGATGGGAAGCAATATAAGGTGTATTCTCATTAGGTATGACTGCAACAGCAGTCCAGTTTATGGATTCCAACAAGACTATCAGAAATTTGTCCCTGAATCAAGGCTAATGTCTTTTAGTACCTACACACTTTTATCAGAGTTTGGAATATTTAAGGTCCTATGACAGGTTCAAGCCTACAAAAGATATGTAGCTAATAGGGTAACAGAATAACTTAGATGCTACTTTCCTTAGTCTGTAAGGAGAAAACCACATAGCAACTAGAGGACCATTCAGATCTAAGACTCCACTGAACATAGACTTTAGGAAACTGCAACTGCCCGAGGAACACCAGACAGGACACATTTCAATTGCTGGTCCCAGAACCAAGTTGATTTAAGCCTCAAAGGTATGAGTTTGCTTGCTTTGCCTTAATAGAGTGTTGAATTTATAGTGTTTGTTCATTTGTTTTGACACATTGTAGTGGAAACATTGATCAACTTTCTATGTTTGATGGATAGATCTACATTCTTTCTCTAAACACTCACCTACAAGAGCAATGACATGACCATCCATGGATACCATGGTTCTACTAAAATTTCACCCAAAACACTGTGACTCACAAATTTGTAAACAGCAATTATTCTTATGAAAACAATTTCTTCAAAAATCTATAAAATGAAAAAAATGTTATGGAAAACCTAGTTATTCTTTCTATAAAATCTACTATTAATGTTTTGATGAGACAAAGGAATTTTACAATGTTTTGAAAATTCTATAGCTAAGGTTAAAGATTAGGACCTAATAATGGTGATAAAACACTCAACACATCTAAAGAGCTTTGTTGCAGGTGGAGGAGCGGGTTGTGGGGTCTGTGTTCCCTGGCGCCCGGCTCCTGGTTGCAGGTCTGCTTTTGGCCCTGGCTAGCTTTTACACAGAATAATTACACACAAACTGTATTCATTTAAACTCTGCCTGGCACATTAGTTTTAGCCTCTTCTTGGCTAACTCTCACATATCAATTTAACCCATATCTAGTAATCTGTGTACCACCATGAGTCATGGCTTACTGGCATGAGTCTAACCTATGTCCATTTCGGGTAGGAGCATCATGGTGTCTCCCACACTTCCTTTCTTCCCAGAACTCTGTTCTGTCTACCCCGCCCACCTAAGGGCTTCCCTATCAAAAGGCCAAAGCAGTTTCTTTATTAACCAGTGAAAGCAACTCAAATACAGAAAAACCCTCCTACACCAGAGCTTTTCCTTTAGTAATTACTAATTCTGGATCTCATGGATCATGTGCCATATGGTGTAGGTTTACTTATAGTCTTCTCTCATATAGAACAGTCTTCCTTTACTGTTTGGTATAGGCTCCTCAGGTCCCTTGGGTGGTACATATACTTTTGTGCAATCCCTTCCAATTAAAAATGGGTTGTTCCTACTAATGAACTTTTAACCAATAGATGATGGTGAACCGTGATGGGTAGTAGAAAAAGACAAGATCTTCTGAGAAAACTGGGAGCATGGGGACCTTGGGAGAGGATTGAAGGGGAACTGATAGGCAGAGAGGGGAGCAGAGAAAAATGTAGAGTTCAACAAAAATCAATTGAAAAAAAGTAATGGGATGTCATTTCTTGAGGCTGGGTTTTGGAACAATTGAGACTTCTGTTTTGCTCCTTCCCGCTCTTTTCACTTTGGGGAAGGAGTTGCAATCTTTAATCTGCCCTCCATACACACTGCATGAAAATAAACAGTTGTCTTACTTCTAATTAGCAAGAACCCACAGTGACAACACAGTGGATCCTGGAAACAGATTTCCTAGTGATTTCAACAGCTGTGTAAGTAACCTTGGAAGCAGATCCTTTTCATTAAGAACCTTAAAATAATAAAAGCACTAGGGGTCCTTATCTCCAGCATAATGAGATAACCTAATATAAAGAATCTGTGAAACTTAGATACTAGGAGACAACAGTTAGTGACTAATAAGCCACCAGTGTTTGGCTGTTATATTAAGTTGCTGCAGGGTAAAATATGACCTCTAGGATGAATAACCTTTCTTCTCTCTATAAATTAGGTATTAAAGACTGTGTCCCGAGCATAATAGTGTGCAGAGGTAAAGGATCCTGAGGGTTCTAACCCCATCAATAGGTTACTCCTTTGATAGATTCAATGTGCAATGGGCTTGGTGGTGGAAAATGTAGGAAATGGGACCTGTTCAGCGAAGTAGGGCAATATAGGATTCTCCCTCTTCCTCCCTCCTCCCATTCCTTCCCTCCTTCATTCCTTCTTTCTTCCCTTCCCCACTCTATCTCTTTCCCTTCCACTTTCCCCTCTTTCTATAGACAATCAGGAGATATTATATAATCCAGCTATTATGATATTCTACATTGCCTTAAGTCCAAAGCAATGGAACTAAGTGAACACAATGAAATATCTGAGATTGTCAGTATAAAGAAATCGTAATAAGTGAAACTAATTAGTTACAGTGACAAAATGTGTGAAGAGTCATGATTTTTTAAAGCAGAGAGAGAGAGAGAGAGAGAGAGAGAGAGAGAGAGAGAGAGAGAGAGAGAGGAGAAACATAGTACACACATTTAGTTGAAAAATTCTGGCAGGCAGCAAGAGGAAAGATGAGCTGGGCAGACAATAGAAATAAATACTTTATTAAAGAAGGAAGAAGAACTTTTAAGAATGGATGTGGTCTAGTGAAAATTTGGTTTGAAAAAAAATCGCTGATAGCATATGACCATGGAGTGGATGGATGGCCATTTGTATTTTGTAGACTTTGTTCCAAGCATTAGATTATGACTATGCTAAGGAAGGGATGACTTTTTTTGTAAAATGTTTTCTTTATACTTTATTCTCAATGTTGCTTTTTTAGTTTCTATTTTTATATCATAACTTGAAACAAAAGAACTTTCTAATGTCATTAATGAGTGACTCTACCAAATAAAGATAGAAAGAAAGAATTTTATATCTCAATTACACAGGAGAGAAATAATGAAGGTAAGATAGATTAGTCTAATTGAAAACAGATGTCTCATAGAGAAAAATCAATAAACACAAAGCTTGTTTATTAAATGTTAACTAAATATACAAAGTCTTCACATAGCATCAGGAAACATTCTTTGTAAAGGAACAAATACTTTATATTTTTAAATTTACTGGCAAGGAACCTATACTATATTCTTTTGATAATATATAAAAAATAGCATAGGTCATTTATGCAGATATGTACCAATAAAACTTTGTTTTCTACCACTGAAGTTTAAATTTCACATCATTTTGATGTATTTTGGTTACTAATACTAATATTTTGCTCAAACCTATAAAATTGCAAAATATATTTTAATAGTGGATTACATGAAGATCAGGAATAGAGAGCATTTGCACATATATTGTGGTTTGCCTTTACCTGGGTAAGTACTACAATAGATAAAAAAATTACAAAACTGACAATAGAAGAAATAAAATTGTGGCTACATAGAGAATGTTAATTTATTTTATTCATAATGTGAACTTTCCTGAATGAATTAGAAAGTAAATTCAGAAAGAATGTCATTCCTATATAGCTTGTTGAAGAAATAAGAAAGAAGTTTAAATTGAAATTTATTTTCTCTTATAAGAACTGTGGGGTTGCTGGGCTGTGGTGGTGCATGCCTTTAATCCCAGCACTCGGGAGGCAGAGGCAGGCGGATCTTTGTGAGTTCGAGACGAGCCTGGTCTACAAGAGCTAGTTCCAGCGCAGGCTCCAAAGCCACAGAGAAGCCCTGTCTCAAAAAGAAAAAAAAGAACTGTGGGGTTTTCATTTGTAAGCAAAGGTATTTTAAGAAGAGAAAATAATAAATAATTCTATCTAGTGAGTATAGAAACGAAAATTCTAACAAAATATTTTTAGATTATATTCATGCAAGTACACATAATTTATTATATATTTATAAACACACACATATATACACATTAAAATCATTCAATTCAAGAAAGAAAAGTTTAAATCACTTGGGGTTAACAATTCTTTATGTAACACTACAGTTTCTGGACAGTCTATTTATTTTTACCTTGAGTAAGCTAGTCAAGGATCTCAGGACTTTACCTTAAGTGCCTAGCAATTTAATATGTCATTGTGCAATAAATAAAAGACACATTGGTTGAAAAAAATAAAAATTTCAAATCCAACCAATTAATGCTTTTTTTAAAAATTTATATGGGATTGGAAATGGAGTAAAACATTTGTATGGAAGAATCTACACCAGACTACTCACCAGTATGGTTTGTAAGGTTTTGATGAATATGATAGCAATCAGCATGTGTACTTACTACTACTGAAATAAAAGATACTTATGAGTTAAACAGCATGAGTCAAGAAATAGGCTTTCCAAATGCTATCCTTAAAAATATATACATAGAACTGAACAGGTTATGTTTATATATCTGGAAATATATAACATAATAAAAAACTATACATACAGTTAGTATATGTAAATAATTCAAGAAATGGAAGTTCTGAATTGAAAAACAGCAAAAATTTACATAAAAGCAGTTGATGGAAAGAAAAGAATGGGGAAAGTAATGCAATTTTGCAATATAATCTCAGAAAATAATTATTATTTCAAATTGAGTGTATTTGCGTTCTTCTTCCTTCACTGTGGAAGTATAGGGTAGTGTATGTTTAATTTTATATAGAGGATACCAAAGTTTTCCCACGGTTCTTTTGTAGTCTTCTATCTCCAACATAGGCATGTGAGGATTCTCTAGTGTCACCAGGTTCTTCATCTCATCACCTGCCTTACTATTATTAGTAATTTTCATTATAGCAATGCTAATGTGTAAATAATGTCATCTCTTGGTTTTAATTTGCATTTTCCTAATGACTAGTGACAGTGAGAACCCTTTTGTCTACTCTTCAACCATCTAAGAGATTACTGTGAAATGCTTAAAAGTTTTGCCCATTTGAAGAAGTTGATTTCTTACCAAGGAGAGCTTCTTCGTAGATTTTTTGACACATTTTGTTTTAGCTGAATAAATGTATTAGAAATATATTTCTCCTTTTTGTGACTTGCCTTTGTTTAATAATGAAGTATGTGTAAAGCCAAGGTTTATTTTATAAAAGTGTGATTTATCATTTTATCCTCTTTGGTTTGTGTGCTTTGTTTTTCTGTCTGTGAAATACGTGATCTTCATTTCAAAACTTCTTTTCAAGTTGAGCAGTTGGAGCAGTTTTTTTAAAGATATACTTACATACATGTATACATATATATATCATACTTATTATGTTTGTTTGGTTAGTATGCATAATAACAATTAAAGAAAAGGAAGCTATGAATAAAATTGCAGTCAATACAATTTCAGAATATCTTTATCAAAATCAGGCCCAAAGTAAAAGACATTCAAACATCTATCATAACGCTAAAGGATATTGAGAATGATGGCATCTTAACAGAGCAAGCAATATACCATCAAGAAAGCACCTGGGCACAAATATAACATATGTAAATGTCAAAAAATACATTCTCAATGAAAGAAACCAGGCAGAAAAAGTACACACAATAGAATTCAATCTACACAAAGCCCGATAAATTGCAAACTGATCTTTACTGATTGAAATAAGAGTTTTGCTTCTCTGAGCTTTTCTGGTGGAGGGAAGTGAGGGCGTTTCAAAGGAAAAGGCATGGAAGGTTCTGTGTCTCGGTTGTGATAATCATTTTCATAACTGCATGTAGCTGTGAAAATACACTGAACTGTACAACTTGAATGAGTTCAAATTATAGTACAGAAATTATGCATATAATTGCAAAGAGCATTTGGACAGAAGTCTAATGTGGGGGATGCAAAACACTGTGGTCTTTTCTTTGTGTTTGGACATTATTTAGATATCAGGTTTGCTTCTGGGAAAAATTCATCTTTTATAAGCTTAAATAAAAGTAGAATAACTCAAAGACTTATATACAGGAAAAAGTTATGTATCATTACTCATAGAAATTATTCAAAGCATATTATCATGATTATAAATAACATGGAAGCTTACTAGCAAAACTTAAGTATTAGTTTTAATAAAACACTGCCAACTCTAAGTTCAAGTGATAAAGTATATAGTACTTAATAAAGTATTAAAACTCAGCCTATTCTTTATGATTCTATAAAAGTAATAAATTTTTATTCTTATAGGCAAAATATTAAAATATGGTTAATTGCTTTCTAAGTTGGTGAGATTTAGATAGTTCTAATTATAGTATGTCAATTACTACAAATTTTTTAGAAAGTAACTCTGAAATAAACATATCTTGTAAACCCAAAACTAATAGCCTTTTGATTTATTCAGTGATTTTCACAAAAACGAGCATTTTGAGAACAAGTGTGCAGAGGCACTCATGGCAGCAGTGCTTATCATGGTAATAACACTGAAGACAAACCCAGTGTTCACAACTAAAGTTTGCTCTACAAACACAAATTCCACCACAGTTAATATAATATAATCTTGCTGTGGAATATTATAATCTGATTAAAATATGAGCTGATTCTATACATGTGTGCATTTGTCTGCATGTGTGGTGACTCTGTGCATGTCTAATGTGTGCTACTCCTTTTCATTATTTGATAACTCTGAATATGCAAATTTTCTTAGTTATCAAAATTTATTTGTAACCCTCAAATGAATTCTTAAAGCACTATTACATTTGTTTATAGAAATACATTTCTACAAAGTTGTAGAAAATTTAAATTGACAATTGCCAAGAATAAATATGGCTATGAATCAGCCGATGGTTTCAACTCTCATACTGTGAGCTACTATTAATTTAAGGACTGTTTTCAGGCAAACTTTGTTCATTCTTTGTTTTATTCTTTTAAAAATTTTTTGTTGAAAATGGAAGCCAAACCTCATGTGCAGCTGAGTGTTCCTAGGGACAAGACTGCCACATACCTGAGGGAGAAAAATACCTATGTCTGAGAAGCTTCCTTCAGTAAGAGTTACAGTGCTACTGGGTATGTTTGCAGTGTCTTCAAATACATATATGTCTTAAACAGCATTGTATATTGAGTGGTGGAAATTTTGTGATTAGAAGCTTACAAGAAACTTACCCTGTAGTTTGCTATGGAAAGTGACAGAGTTCTCACTAATTCAGAGTTTGGAATTACTTTATAGAAAATATCATGATGTTTCAACATGTGTAGACACAGTTCACAATACTGTGACTTGATGTGGGATTCCCTTTTCTTTGTATGCTGTGAACACATTGGTTAATAAAGGACTGCTTTGGGCCTATACCAAGACAGAACTTAGATAGGCAGGGAAAACTAAACTGAATGCTGGGAGAAAGAAGGTGGGGTCAGGGAGAAGAAGCCATGTAGCTCCACCAGAGATAGATGCCAGATGGAACCTTGCTGGTAAGCCACAGTCATGTGGTAATACACAGATTAATAGAAATGGGTAAATTAAGATGTAAGAGGTAGCCAATAAAAGTTAGAGCTAATAGGCCAAGCAGTGATTTAAATGATATAGTTTCTGAGTGATTATTTCAGGTCTAAGCGACAGGGAATGAACAGCCTCTCCTACTACAATGTCTCAGTTACATAGATAACATTTTGACTATAATACATTTGTTACAGAATAAAATTATAATTACTACCTCCACTTTAAATAGAAATGATATGCTACTAGAGTTATATACTTGCACAATTTGTAAGAAAAACACGAATCAGTATGAAGATGTGACTAACACTTGTTTGTGAGAAGTTGGAAAACAGTAGGCAGGGGATGAACTGACAAGAAATGCTTGCCATTGTATGATAACCATGTGGTCACTCACAAATACCTATTTATTATGTAAACAGAGGAAAATATACAAGATGTAAGGAATTTTCTGTCTTCACTCATTTCCTTCCTTAAAATTTGGTTATAGATTCCAGCAACAATGTGTTGCCAGACTCTGATGTGTGAATTATCACCCCTATGGATATGGAAGGTAATCTGCATGCAAGATATGCTGATGCAATTGTGGCTTAAAGCTTGTGGGAAAAAATTATCCAAGATTTGGTTGGAATTAAGGCTCATTCCTGTAGATGGAACCCATACCCAACCCTGCTTGGGTAGCCAAGAACCTGAGACTAGATTAACCATGGACCTAGGGGAACACCAAATACTGCTATTCTGCTTCAGGAACATAGCTATAATATGATTTTCAATTACGTTCTGTTATACTCATGAATCAGTTCCTTGCTCAGTCATCGTCAGAGAGGTTTCCTCCTACAATAGATAGGAAGAAACACTGAGACTCACAGCCAGACATCATGCAGAGAGCAAGAGACCTTACAACACGGAGTCCTAAGTGGGAGATTTCCATCAGATTTCTCACCTTAGGGCTCAGAGAACTAAGTGGAAAAGAAAGCAGAAAGACTGTAAAAGCCAGAGGGGATGGAGGAGACCAAG
>JAQHUG010000195.1:3851337-3862202 GCA_028555095.1 Dicrostonyx torquatus
CCTCTTAACCACTGAGTCATTATTGTTTGTTTTCTTTAGAAGACAGAAAGAATGTGGATCTACATGGCAGGGGAGTTAGGGATAAACAAGGATGGATTGGGTGAAGGGAAATGGTAATTGGAATATACTGCATGAAAAAAATCCATTTTCAATAAAAAAATACCCTCTTCTTTGTATAATACTCTGGTCTAATCAGGATAATAAATTATTGTGAGTACCTCTTATTGAAAATGTATTAAGTCATTCACGGACAAATATAATTCCATAATATTTCAGATATTAATTTCACCTTCATTTCCCCAAGAATTTCTTTACCTATAAAAGGCCTGTCCTGTTTAGTGTCTCACAGGAGATCTGAAGAAGGGCATAAGGTGGAAAGAGTCTACACACCTTACTGGGTTTCATGTTTCCTTAATGAAAGCCTTGAAGGAGATTAGGGTAATTTACAGGCAGAAGAATGTTAGACGATCAGTTCAGATGCAGCTCATTCCTCCTAATATTTCCTTTCTTCAACATAGTTCTATTCCCAATAGAAGACATTTCTATCCAGGAAAAATAACTTACTTTTTTTCCTACCTCTTTGCAAATCAAGTTTGAGCATGTGAATGAATTCTATGTATGGTAATTTAAATACCATTTAGGTGGCAGAATTTAGGTGTTTGCATCCATGTAGGTTTCTCTTTGTCTTCCTGTTTCCGTGTCTCTGTGTCTATGTTTCTGGTTTTCTGTCTCTGTCTCTGTGTGTGTGTGTGTGTGTGTGTGTTTTTGGCACATGTAAACAAATGTTTTGCTCCCAGTCTTCTTTGGCTTACTCTGTCATCTTGTCTGTGTGTATGATAGCTGGTCTCACAGGGCCCACTCTAGACCTTACCAGATGTGATCATTGCTAATGTTTATGACAAATCAACACAGTAGCTTTAATGTAGCAACTATGTGCTCTCCCTCCCACACGGCCTGTTTTTGCCTAAGACAGAATTGCTTTTATATTTTATTTAGGCACATTCCTATTGGGTTCAGTAGCTTATTTCTAATAAATATTTTGGTGTCATGTAGCAGAAAATCAACAGTGAGGTCATCAAACATATTTTTCATGTCGCCCACAGACCACTGCTGGTGAGGTGAGAGTAGCAGAAAACCCTGAGCCTTTCCTAAACCTGCAAAACAAGTGTGTGTTGGAGGTAGAGGAATGTGCTCTGTGCGGTCTTGCAAGCTTCATGTGTCTAGCGATAACAGAAAAATAAAACTCTGTATGTTCTACATGCGACCTAATTCTTTGAAGGGTTATGTAATGCAGTCTTCTGCCTCTTCTGTTTGAATTGTTCAGTTTACATCAGATCAAGACCCATCCCACAGGCAAGTAGGGGAATTTGGTTTATCACAGATAAAGGTATAAGAGTTTCAGAACTCAAAAGTAGCCCTATTCTAACTGGGGAGATGATGCAGTGGGTAAACCACTTGCTACGTAAGCATGGGGACCCGGATTTGAATCCCCAGCATTGCTGTGGGGTAAAGGACAATCTCAGGCTAGCTCCTGGTGCAGTGAGAGATTCTGTTTCAAGGAAATAAGGTAGAGAGTGATAGAATAAGACATCAGACTTCCTCCTTGGGCCTCTGTCCGTTATATACCCAATGCAAAGGTATGCGCATGTACAAATCAAATGCACAACACATTCTCTGTCTGTGTGTCTGTCTCTCTCTTTTTCATGTACACACATACCCAGACCCACATACATGCATGCATGAATGTGTGCTCACACACAGACACACATATTCGCACAGAGGATTTAAAAAAAAAAAAGACACTCCCATCTTGCTTTCTCATACAGAAACTAGAATCAATACTGAGCCTGTGGATATGATGTATATGAAATAAGCTTGATCCCAGACATACTTCACCACCTAAGTTCCACACATATTTTCTTTAGTAAGTGGCACAGAATGCAGTCCATGCCTTCACGTTTCCATAATCTTCTAGACATCTGGCATTCCTCTACCTTTGTCATAATACTGAATAAAGGATGTGGGGATGAGAGAACTCCTGTGTGTACACTTTGTTTTCTTTATTATCAAGGAGATTAATTCCATGTTTATTTTATAGCTTCTTAAAATTCAAATGTTAAAAAAATTAACCTTATTCGGTGTCATCTTGATAGACCAAAGCCTTCCTAAATAGAGTATGACAACTGGTAAAGTTTCTTTCTAATTCCTTCTCAGTTCAGGACTCTTACCCACATTTAGGCACCAACTTTATGACACAGTCATCATAAGGGAGATGCTTCTCAGCTGCAGAGAGGAGAACCCCATCTTAAGTCCCCTCTACAGTAAACATCAGGCTTTCATAATGAAGTGTTCGAAGATGGGCAGTCCAGGGCTGGTTAATATTACACATCATAAAGAACCTGTGGTCCTTCGGACTTCTTCATCTAGCATCTCTGATGAAAATGCACTGCTGTGGCTCCAGAACAGAGATAAAGACAGGGCATGTCAAAACCTTGTGCTCCTTCACATCAGTGAGGACACTTTCCTGTGTCAGCAATCATCCTTTCATGTTTTTGTGGCTAAAACTGCCAACTTCTGGTGTAGGAGTTCCTTGATTGGCTCAGTCAAGATTGTTCCCTGGAGTTGGAAACAAACTTAAAATTTTCCTTTCAGCTTTAAATAAAAAGGCAATAGCAAAACAGGAGAAAAATTAAAAAATTAACTCTTCTATATTTATTCATCGTCAAAAATATTAGCCTTGAAGCAATGGCTGGTGTTTAGATCCATCAGAACCTGCAATAAAACTTTATGACTTTGTTTTTTCTCACTTAGTAGCACATGTTTAAATTCACCACAGAGATCATTTCAAAGAAAAGAGAAAGAGCATGAACCTGAACATTTTTTTGTATTTGTTCTCATTAATATCAAATGACAAGTTTAAATATGTTTAATAGAAATCTCATTTCAACACACTTTCCTAATGTTGTTCTCACATAGTCAGGCCGTGAGTTAGAAATTGCTATATGCTGTGTCTGTAAGCATCATTGACAGTAAAGACAACAAAGAGCATTTTAAATTGTGCAAGAGTCACTATGAGTAAAACCCTCTACATACGGTATATTATCTCTACGTTATATATAGCATGTAATCTCTATACTGTGTAATGTGTTTGGGTAAGAGCACTGAACTGACCAGTATGTGATTTTATTTTCAAATGAACTTTTAGGAGAAGTCAAGATACCACAGTAATGTGTTTTCATGTTTTAAATGTGTCTTGCTGGCTGTGAAATGCCAGGCATCACTTACTTTCAGCCTCTTTAAGATAGAGAGGACTCTAGTGTTGTTATTACTGTACTTAGCTTAAGCCAGGCACAAAGTGCATGAATTTGCCAGACAAAGGACTGCTAGTGGAGACCAAGGAATATTATATTTTAGAAATAATAAGTCTTGCCTTTGTGAATTGCACACAGTCTGAACACTGGATCTTTGCAAACATTTTATAAAGGCATAAATAAGCCATTTGTGACTTCAAGTTGCAACCATCTTGAGAAGGCTGAAAGCTGTTCCAGAAAGGAAATGCCAAATTTATCTCAAGTTAGTACAAAAGGCAACACTTGTCTGTTGGCTAGACTGTAAAGCTGCACACTTGGGAGGATCTTCAAGGTTAAAATAATAGCCTCATGCTTTGTGCAATTTTAGTTTGATTGTTGACTATCTAGGGAGCTAATAGAAAATCAAATAAGACTGCAAAACCTCAAGTTTTCAAACACTTTTCTATCAGATGAGCAAAAAGAGCAGGACAGAAAAATAGAAGTGACTTAAGAACTGGAGATAGAAGCTAGATTTCTTCTTCTCTGATAGTCTTTAAAGTACTACAAGTCCACATTTCTAAGAATTTCATTTGCAATTTACAAAATGTGATGTGGGATTAGAAAAGCAATATACTGTGCATATCACTTAGAAACTGTGTTAGTTTTTCTTTAACAAAAATAGACATCTTAAAATGTGGTAAGGACTTAGAAGTTGGCCCAATGTATCTACACAACGTTGTCAGCTATGCCAGTAAATAAAATCTTACGTTTGCCCCTTGAATTGCACGAAAGGATTATTATTTGTGAGTTGTTGAGTTGAAATCAGGCTGGCTGTTTGAAGATATATTTGGTTTTTGTCTTTATGAATTGCAAAATATGTGGCATCTCCTTGGTTTGTAGAGGGAAGAATTCTTTTCTGCTTGTTCCGTATTGTGGTGTTTTTCCTATAAGAAATATGCCAAGTCAATATAGTTTGAATAGAATTGTGTTCAATTCAGGGGTTCAGGTCTGTTTTTGTACAATGTACTTTTGTTGTCATTGTGTGTTGAGAAGAAAATCCTCATCTTGTAAAATCAGCAACACACCCTGTAATTTGGGGATGGACTTCATCAGTCTCAGCATCTCTTGCCATGGATCTTCTGAGATGAAACAGTGCAGAACTTCACATGTGATTATTTTATGCATCATCACTGAGGTATAACAGCATTAAAATTATGTAGATTATTCATTGGAAATAACCTATCATAAAAAGACAAAAGTAAAGACCAGAAGTTTTATTAAGGAATAGTTGATTTGTGTCAGTCTCTGGTTGACTTTCTTTGTTTTCTTCTTTCTAGCTGCATTCCTGCATTACATTTTGTGGTACTATAATCATCCTTCATTCTTTGCATGTCTGCTTGCCAGGTCTAGTCAGAGGTGAACACGACTGTGCTCTTTTTGTGAACTGCAGCACTATTAGTTTTAGAAAGCAGATGGGCAGCTCAGTGTGAACAAAATGTCATGCAGCTTGACCCCATCACCTCTGAGGAGGCCTAGCTACAGACAGCTGCCATGGTTCATCTGAAGGTAGAGCAGATGTTAGCTGATCTTGCAATTATAATCAGATTTAAAGCTGAGAATGACAACAGTAGGAAAGTTAGCTTGACTTAACTTCGACTCGACATGCATCTCTCGATTAGTTCTCTGTTCTTTGTAGTTGCCTCCGACCTGCTTCTCAGTGAGATTCTCATCTCTTTAACTTCAAAAGGCCTGCCATTTTCACCATAAATTGACCCTTTTCTCTGATTTTTACATTGAGCTAACTATACTATCACCCTCCTGAGTTTCCTAAATAAAAAATTTTTATTTGATTCTTTTTGTTTCTTTTCCTTGCATTTGCGTATTTTCTGAAAACTCAGACATTCACATTTTTGCAAAGTCCCTAGTATTGTGGTATTGTGATATGAAACATTTTGGTAGTAAGAGTTGTCCTGTAAGCTTTTTTACCTTGTTTTAGTAAATATATGGAGACAATGTCCCAGTGAAGTAATCTCATGTCCTTAAGTAACCCAAGTATTCTTAGTCTTACTTGGTGAAGAAAGAAGCTTAAAAGAAATCCCACGCTAGCTCAGAATTGAGTATAATAGAAGGTTATTTATTTAGGGGTAGACTCACAGATCACAATCTTCTGATGAATGGGGAACAGCAACCAAATCCTGCAGCTGGAAAAGAAGCCAGATGCATGCTTTACATGGGCATATGTAGTATGAGAGGTCACGCTCAAGTGGGCGGGTAACTTAAAGGCTACCGGTGACAAAAATTCCTACAGCAACTTGGGTTTAATCTACCTTAGGGAGTTTTAAGAATTTTAAGGTGGCTAAAACACCTATTGAGGAAGAGATCTGGTCAGACATCCTCATCAGCTTCGAGCATGAAACCCGATATGGACGAGTACAACAGAACCACCTTATACAAGCTGCCCATGTATGCTTCAGCATTACTAGGGCATAAATTTCAATTTTTTTCAAAGTATCTATAACTTGAAATATGTTGGATGCATCTGTTGAGCTAACTGCATTATTTCCCTTTCGAATTTCCTAAATGAATATGCTTGTCGTGATTCTTTTCCTTGGTATTTGCATGTTTTCCTGAAAGAAGGACTTTCATTCTTCTTAGGAAACTGAGAAGTTTTCTAAGTGGACGGCATCTACCGAATTCAATTTGTCCGTGTGGTTCATCATCATTCTCTCCTTTCCATTCCCTAGGACAAACGTTTAGTTGCAATTTCTACTCTCCTTTGAAAATGTGATATTGAGTCTTCACTTTGTAAATACAGAGCTTGCGTCTATGTGTCAAAACCTAAGCCCCTTCTTTTGTATTTCTGCCCCACATGCTTTCTATGTTTTCCTATGAGTTTGTGAAGCACTATTTTTTATATATAATTCTATAATCTTTTAGAAAAGCAAGTGTAGGATTTGATTTGTAATCCCTCTTGCTTATTGGGTATCTGTGACAGCATCACTGGACGTTTGCATTCATGTAAATCTCATACAGACTCTACGTTCCCCTACGGCAGGAAACAAATTTTCTGTCTTTTCTAAATCTATAGCACCTGCAGTTGTGAAGGGCTTAAGAAAAAATTGATAAACACTGTGTTAGTTGATAAACACTGAGTAATGGCTTGCAAGTTTGCCCCCTGAATTTCTTTGTAGTACATCTTTGGAAAATGTCCAAGACAAAGAGAAAATAAAATTTCATTTATTCTTTAGATTCTTTTACAACTTAAAATAGCTAATAAAGAATAAAATTCTATATTTAAGAAGCTGGCAAAGGAAACAATACAGTGTTCGTCCAGACAAGAGTAACTTATCCTGTGTGAGGACTATTTTCTTTTTTCTCTCATTCCTTACTTAATTCCTTGCCTGAGCTACTATACTCTGTTTGATTCTCTCTTATGTGAAAATCTTTCTTTCTTTCTCTCTCTCTCTCTCTCTCTCTCTCTCTATATATATATATATATATATGTATATATATAAATAAATTTCCCTTTCCTTTTTCCAAATTCATGCAGTATATTTAGTTCATGTCTTTCAGCCACACCATGTAACCCCTTATTGTTACTTGAAAATACCAGGGTCTCTGCAGCTACATGAGAACTATTTCTTTTGCTGCTCTGTTTGCCTGGAACGTTCTTCCTCCTCCATCTACTGCCTCCTTATATCCTGGAGGCAAAATGCTAGCATGCCCCCTAAGTGGCCTCTCCCTTCACCACTGTATTTAAAGGATGGCCTTATTTTCTAATGTCACCTTTTGCTACATTGTTTCCCACCGACTCCCCTATTTTGTCACACTAGCTTACAGCCTGCAGTCACCATACTGCCTCTTTGCTGACTCCATGGCTTCTGTCTTGATGCACTGGAATCTATGTTGTACAGTGTGGCTGGGTCCTGTAATCTATGCTGACCATTTATTCCTATTACTTACAAAAGCACCTGACATCCAGCAGACACCCACAAATTACCAAATGAATAATAAGGTGACAGTTTAAACTACAAAATACATGCATTCTGTATTGAGAAATAATACAACACCTAAAAGTGAGAGTGTATGCTGGGGCTATGAAAAGCTGGCCACTTTTTTATTTTCCACAGAGAGAAAAGTAGCCTCAGTAAAGTTAGTCTCATATAATAACCCAATTACTTTGATAAAGCAGGGTTTCATTTCTCCCCAGCTGTGAAAGGACTAATGGATCCTGAGTCTATGTGTTTTTCTTCCCTGTGTTTCCTGTCTATTGTATAACAGATGAAATGAAAAGAATTATTTTAATAGTTGCTAATGTTTTCAAGCAAAAGTAAAACATGTCTTGGCCTCAGAGCTTGCCAGGGTTTCTGACTCACTCTGCCAGTCAGTGTGGAGAGGAAATAAAATTTACCTCTGCAATTTCAGCAGAATCACAGAAACATGGAAAGAAAACAGCATCTTAGTTTATAGTCTCATAACGTATGTGATGACATTCAATATATAAATTACACAAGCTCGCTAATCAAAGGAAACTTTTATACTTTCTGCTCTGGCCACTGTACGATATTGTTCTCATCATTGCTAGCTGTGTCCTTATTTATCTCCTATGGTCAGCTTTGTAGCCTTTTCAGTATAGAGTTCCGAATTCTCAGTAATGGTCTTATCTCTTCTTCCACATCCTCGTTGACACTGTTTCTATGATTTATATGAGTTATTTTGTTCCAAGGTCAAGCTTAAGTTTTACATGCTCTAGGGGTTGTTTGCTTCTAGTCTTAGTTTTTAAAGTTTTTATCTGCATTCCTATTATTTGTTTTTATAAGAACTTTTACGTTTTACAAATATTGATGTGCCTTTTCTCTCTAGGAAGAATGTAACATTCTCTAAAGGAAGAAACATTACATGCCTTTCCTCTTCAACTTCAGTCACTCTCAACATGACCTGAGTCCACTATGAACATGGGCTGAAAAAATGCACAGTGAGCTGAAAAAAGTATTGCCAGTGATGTTTAAAGATGCAAAATGAATCCAGGATCTCATGAAGATCAATTAAGACAGTGTTTCCAACCCTCTTAGTCACTGGAGTTTTGAAGTCAACTTCAGAGGAATTAGAAAGCTAAATTTTCAAATCATTTTTTTCTTACAAATTTGGGTATGTTAATAAGAATGATCATTCCATAACAACATGTGACAGAAGATGAGTAAAATCTTGGATACTAGGAATTTGCATTATGCTAATTAGTTGAGTCTTTTAATTCTTAAGACAATAATAACCAACAGTCAGAGAGAGGAGATGAGAGGAAGGGCGAAAGAGAGAGAGAAAAAGAGAAAATAGATAGATAGATAGATAGATAGATAGATAGATAGATAGATAGATAGATAGATAGATAGAGATTCTTTATTTACTCTTTCTGAGGACTAGATTCACTCAAATTCTAATTGTTGTCTGCAAGTGGGTGGCCACAGACCAGGAAGCATTGCCGTGTGATGACTCAGCTCAAGCAGTGCAGTGAGATGGGAAAATCACCTTTTGTTCTATTCAGGTCATCAAAGGGTTGAATGATGACTACCCCATGTTGGTGAGAGACGTCTTGTCTACAAATCAGTGCATTGAACCATCAGGTTTACTATGAAAAAGCACACAGACCAACCTGCTATAAATTTAATTTGACAACTCATATAAACACATAAAACGAATTCATCATATATCTTTAATTGAGCTCACTTTGCTTTCCATGGGGAAAGCATACATACAGCTCTGAAATACAGTGAAAGTCAAGGAAATCTTTGAAAATTGTTTATGTCATTGAGATATGAATTACTGGAAGGAATCAATGGCCCCTTTGTTTTAATAGCATTATATAGTTCAAAATACCCCCTCATATCCTGGCCTCTGCCCCTCTTCTTGTTTCTCAAAGAAACTTGTGTTGACTGAGAGAATGACTGCCCAGTGTGTCCATTATAAGATCGTTTCATTCCATGTTTGGGGAACTTCCTTTCACAGAATCAACTTTCTGCATTTTGATGATGACAGTGTTGGCTTTTTCTCTTTCTTTCAATAGACAGAAAACTTTAACAATACCTGGGATTTTGTCCAAGCTAGAAATTTCTGGCATACTTTTATTTCCCATTTTCTCATTTTTTTCATATAGCTTCTCTGGTGAGCTTTTATATCATTATTTATTTTGGTAAGCCTTTAAAGATTTTCCTTTCCAAAGACTCTCTAAAATCTTTTGAGGAAATATATATATATATATACATACATATATACACATATATTTTTGAGGAAATATATGTATGTATGTATATACATACGTACATACATACATACATATATATGTATGTGTGTATATATATGTGTGTGTATATATATATATATAAACCTTGAGCTAAAAATTAAAATCAATACCTTAGTCTAGGTAATCAAAACCCAGCGGAAAGTTCCATTCACTTTTCCTACTCTGGGCCATTCTGTGAATGTGGCTATACTTTGATTGTATATAATATTTGCAGTAGAGTTGCACAGTGAATCTGGCTTTGAGACAAACAAGGAAGTGACATTTTCATATTTCCCTCCAGCATCACAAAGACAAATATGACTGTTAGTGATGCTGACTGAAATGGAAATTGAGAATGTTAGTGCAATTTCAGTGAATTATCTTTTATGTCATCAATGAAGTAAATAATGTCCCTTTATTCGGCCTAGTTGTATCCACAGGTTTAACTGGGCATGTGGACACAATTTAGAGTTAGGATTCTTGATCTGCAAGTCCCACTCCTACACAAAATGAATTCAGATTTAATAGATGACATGATAATAGAATCCAGCTTGTATGCAGTGCCAAGTCTGCCATGCCAAGTTTATCTACCTAAAAACATAAACTTCATCATCCCTGTGTGTGGACTGTGGTGTCATCTTTGGCTCTGAGATGCAAATAGAACACGATCCTATGACTCTGACCTCTTGCAGGTAGAACACGCTTTCTTAGGTAGTTGACATGCAAGGAGTTATTGTCCAATAAGCCAAGGAAAATAGAGGAAAAAAGTTTCTGAGTGATTAAAAAGCACATACTTTTGGGGTTCTGGTGCACAAACTATGCAGTGCTTGTGTTTTTTCACATGTCACAATTCAGGGGTGCTGGTAAGAGGGAAGTTCTGCACAGAATTTTGAGCTGTGACAGCCAAATTTTCATTGTTCAGGTGAGCTGGCATCTTTGCACATCCATTCTTTAAAACCAAATAGTATATGAGTGGATGCTGGGGACACACCTTGTAGAAGACACTTCAACATATCCTTAGCTCAGGAGTTTATAAGTGGATAGGTCAAGGCTCCATCCAGTTACATCTTTCTCTGTAGCACTTCTTGCACCATTTGGGATTACTTTGGTTTTATCTAAAATTTTCTAAATGCAGAAATCTATTACAGAGAGAATTACTATGCTAGGTCTCTAAGAGTTAGAAAATGTCTATGCTGGAATATAATTTTGACAAGTGTTATTAGAGTCACAAAGTAGCACCTGATTTGTTTTTTTATATTTTTTTTAATTTTTTTTATTGTTAAAAGCAAAATTTACATTTA